>JABTTQ020003001.1:0-227975 GCA_016081115.2 Rehmannia glutinosa | reverse complement strand
GTTCTGCAGCAACTGTTCAATCAAGCAACAAGAAAGTTCTCTGATACAGGGACAAGTTTAGTGGCACAAAAAGAACTTCATTCTGCCCTCACAGCTAGTAAAGGAATAAGTAGACCCTGGATTGTTGACACCGGAGCCTCAGATCACATGACGGGAGATGCCTCACTGTTTCAGAATTATAAAACCAGCAACACAAACTCCTCAGTTCAAATTGCTGATGGTTCACATGCTAAAATTGCAGGGACAGGTTCTATTCAACTCTCAAAAGAGTTGCACCTCACCTCTGTTCTTCATGTTCCTAATTTAAATTGCAATTTACTCTCCATCAGCAAATTGACTCGAGATCTCAACTGTGTAACTAAATTCTATCCCAATCTCTGTGTTTTTCAGGACTTGAGTTCGGGGAGGATGATTGGCAGTGCTGACTGGTGTTCCGGGCTCTATCTCCTAAAAAGTGATCAGTCCATCTTCAGTCAAGATTTCAGAGCGAATTCTGTCAATTCCAATGTTCTTTCAGATTGTTCTATTTCAAATTCAAGTGTTAATAATGATAGTGAAATTGTTTTACTACACTTTCGGTTGGGTCATCCTAGTTTTATGTATCTTGCAAAACTTTATCCCAACTTATTTATCAATAAAAGTCCTTCGTCTTATCATTGTGAGATATGTCAGTTTGCTAAACACACTCGTCATTCTTTTACGCGTCTCCAGTATAAGCCTTCATATCCATTTACTTTAATCCACAGCGATGTGTGGGGCCCGTCACGTATCAAAAATATTTCAGGGGCTCGCTGGTTTGTATCCTTTGTTGATGATCATTCTCGTCTCACTTGGGTATTCCTTATGAAGGAGAAATCTGAAGTTAGTCAAATTTTTCAATGTTTTAATTCAATGATTCAAACTCAATTCAAGACCAAAATTCAAGTCCTCAAAACTGACAATGCCAAAGAATATTTTACTGGAAATCTCAACTCATATCTCCAAACTCAAGGTATTATTCATACTAGTTCTTGTGTTGACACCCCACAACAAAATGGGGTTGCCGAACGCAAGAATAGACATCTCCTTGAGGTTGCCCGTTGTCTCTTGTTCTCCTATAATGTCCCGAAGTTCTTCTGGGGTGAAGCAATTCTTACTGCATCCTATCTAATCAACCGTATGCCCTCTAGAGTTCTGGGATTTCATTGTCCTCATCGAGTTTTCTTGGACTGTTTTCCCCACACCAGAGTTGTCTCACCAGATTTACCTCCAAAAATATTTGGTTGTACCTCATTTGTCCATGTTCATTCTCAACACCGCAACAAATTAGATCCTCGTGCCCTCAAATGTATCTTTCTAGGTTATTCCCCTACTCAAAAGGGATATAAATGCTACTCACCAAATAAAAAAAGGGTCTACATATCCAGGGATGTCACATTTTTTGAAAAAGTGCCATTCTATCCCAAATCTGAAATTCAGGGGGAGAACATGAGTGAATGTCAGTTTTGGGATAATCTATTAGAATCTCCATCATCAGTACCAACCTTATGTGAGAAGCAACCAGTACTTCTTCCAGAATCCTCTCAGTTTCCTGAGTCACCCTCTCCACCACAGTCACTTGAGTCATCCTGTCATTCATCGCCATGTCAACCACAACCTCCAATATCCACCCTGCCTCAACTCGCTCGTGAAAACCTCAGAGTGTACCGGAGGAGACACACTAGACAGGAAATAGAGCACGAAACTCAGTCACTTGCCCAAGAATCTGAAGCGAATTCAGGTTCACTTGATGCCACCACAGGTGAGGATAATTTAATTACTGGCCAGTGTATGATTCCTTTCATTGATGACTCTAATAGACCTATTGCAGAAAGAAAAGGGGTCCGAAGTTGTACTAATCATCCAATTGGAAATTTTGTTTCCTATGGTAAATTGTCTGTACCATACAAAGCCTTTGTTTCCTCTTTGGATAGTATACAAGTTCCTAAAAATATACAGGAAGCTCTTAATCATCCTAGTTGGAGGAAAGCTGTTCAAGAGGAAATAGATGCTCTCGAGAAAAATGGAACATGGATTCTCATGGACCTTCCAGAAGGAAAACGGCCAGTTGGGTGCAAGTGGATATTCACAGTTAAGTACAAGGCGGATGGAAATGTTGAGAGACTAAAAGCACGTCTTGTAGCTAAAGGGTTCACGCAGACATATGGGATTGACTACCAAGAAACTTTCGCTCCTGTGGCCAAACTCAACACCATCAGGATTCTTCTCTCTTTGGCAGTCAATCTTGATTGGAGTTTACACCAATTGGATGTAAAGAATGCTTTTCTTAATGGAGATCTAGAAGAAGAGGTGTACATGGAAGTTCCGCCTGGCCTTGATCACAATCTCACTGGAAATAAAGTGTGCAAACTTAAAAAATCATTGTATGGTCTCAAGTAATCACCACGTGCATGGTTTGATAAGTTTGCAAAGGCAGTTTTGAGGCTCGGCTATAATCAATGTCAGGCAGACCACACTTTGTTCATTCGGATGTCACCAACCAAGAAGATTACACTCTTGATAGTGTATGTTGATGATATTATACTCTCAGGGGATGATGAAGAAGAACTACACAGATTGAAGGATCGTCTAGCGCAAGAGTTTGAAGTTAAAGATCTAGGGAACCTTAAATACTTCCTTGGAATGGAAGTAGCTAGATCTCGGAAGGGAATTGTTATTTCACAACGAAAATACATCCTAGATTTATTGAAGGAGACTGGTATGCTTGGGTGCAAACATGTTGATACACCAATGGATCTCTACAAGAAAATCGGCTCAGAGAAAGACAGTGCTCCAGTCGACAGGGGGAGATATCAGAGACTCGTTGGGCGTCTAATTTATCTCTCTCACACTCGGCCAGATATTGGATTTGCAGTTAGTGTTGTCAGTCAATTTATGCACAACCCAACTGAGGAGCACATGAATGCCGTGTATAGGATGTTGAAGTACCTGAAAATGACGCCTGGGAGAGGATTATTTTTCAAGAAATCAGAAAGTCGAAGAATTGAAATTTATTCTGATGCAGATTGGGCTGGAGACATTTCTGATAGGAGGTCTACATCAGCTTATTGTTCCTATGTATGGGGAAACTTAGTGACTTGGAGGAGTAAAAAGCAATCAGTTGTAGCTAGGAGCAGTGCAGAAGCAGAGTTCAGGGCCTTGGCTCTTGGGATATGTGAAGGAATTTGGATAAGAAGATTACTCAACGAACTTCATTTGAGCAGTCTGTCATCCATTCAGATAATGTGTGACAATGAAGCCGCAATTAGTATTGCCAAGAATCCTGTTCATCATGACCGCACTAAACACGTCGAAATTGATAGACACTTCATCTCTGAGAAGGTCTCAAGTACAACCGTGCAGCTGAACTATATTCCTACTCGCCAGCAAATTGCAGACATACTCACTAAAGCTCTACTTCAACCTAACTTTGATAAATTGAGTAGCAAGCTGGGTTTGTATGATTTGTATACACTAGCTTGAGGGGGAGTGTTGAAATTATTTACTCAAAGTTAGGAGTTAGTTTTAATTTATTTCTAGAGGTTTATTTAGAATAATGGGGAGATCCTGCATGATCAAATCCCATGATTTTAGGAATAAATGGGGAGATCCTGCATGATCCTATTCCATGATTTTAGGAGTAGATTCTGTTAATTTCCTTGTTTTTCTTTTATTCTCTGCCTATATATTTTGGATGTTTCTCTCAACAAATAAAAAGAAGAATTTCTTAATTTCTTCATCAGAGAACACTTTTTATTTCATATGTGACAAGTAGAAAAAATATTTTCTTGAAATGGAACGCCAAATTTGTCAAGTCAAGTAATCAAACTTTGCAAGCGCTTGGCTTTCCTACCAAACGCAATATCCGGTCATGCAGATCAGTGATAACATTTGTGCAGTCCGCACATGCCCCACAGATATCTTCTAATGAATTCAGGCACTATCTCAATTATTTGGTGTTCTCTGTCACAATGTGCCCTTCTAGTGCTAATGCTCGACTGTATTGACTTTCTACTACTTTCGGGGAATGAGGAGATAATGCGAAATTATTGTTCTGTTTCTTTTTGCATTATATATAAAAATTTCTTTTTTCACGCTTTTTGTTGGGTTTGATTGAATCGACATGTTGTATTGCACCAAATAGCTGAGGAGATCATTGCATTTGTCATCAGTGAGTCCACTGACATGTGCATGTGCATAGTTGTACTTATCTCTTCTCCTTGGTGTTTGGACTGTATGTACATATTTCGGATTATACCTTTTACTCCTAAATATGACAGGTGATGCGTCTCTGGTCTGCAGAGAGCTGCAAAGGATTGGATGAATATATTCTACCTGATAAATCACCACTAATTGATTTTGATTTTGATGAGAGCAAGGTAATGATAAACTTCATCCAATACTTTTCTGTAGGTTCTGCCTGTATGTTCGGAAACCTATTTTAATATTTCCATACATAATGTCTTTCCGATCCCATAAAGGAAAAACGAATGGTGCAGTAAGCAAAGGTGGGAAGAATCTGCCTTGTGATGCACATAATTTCTTAGAATGTATTGTATGATTCATGGGTCTTTTGTGTGGAAAGAAGAAAATATATATGTTCCCCATAGCAAGTAGCAACCATCGTTGGGTTTATTTATGGCAGTTACATGATTTCCTTGATTCTCAAAATATCAAGTGGTATTGTCTCCTTCCTCCTGAACTGCAAGTGGCATCCTTGATATTTTACTTGATGACTTATGGGGGTTTACAGTTTACTTCAACCTTTTATACCCTGGGACATGTTTTATTCGTATGAATAATCACATATAATAAAGAAACTCCTTTTGAGATTTAAACTGTGTGGAAGTCTTCATACTTACTGGAAGGAAAAATATGTCTGGATTTTGAGGTATAATTGTGTCATAGAAGAATATTGTGCAGATTCCATTTGAAGAATGCAATTGAAGTAGCCGAAATTATGCATATATACTCAAACTATCCATGCCTTGTTCATGTGAGGTTGTTGAGTCTTATTTTGTAGCTTACATTTGACCTCTCAATGATGTAATTGGTAGACTTTCCTGTTTTTCATTTTATTAGTTATATTTCAGGAATTTTGTTTAATTTGTTGTGTCTAAGTGAATGGAAAATAATGTTAAGTGTCTTGGGATTAAGGTGCCTATATGGCTATCGATCAGTTAATAAATGTTAACTCCATTTGCTGATCTTAAAACTGCAGTGTTGTTTGGGTAATTTTACTGTAAAGGAACAATTTGAAGGAAAAAGTTATATATATGAGATAAATGAACCTATACAATGGTGCTCTATGCTTTCATATCTGCTACCAAAGCAGACAATTTCTTCTATCCTGTGTGGCTTTCAGTTCATGAGGATTTGCTGCTGTAACTGGCATTTTCGGCATCTGACATACATTATACATCATTTGGTGTCCGCGTTTCATATGCCGCATTCTTGAAATCACCTTTGATGTCTGTCATGTTGAAACCAATAACTTGTTGGCCTTCCTATTTCCGTCCAAGATGAATCTGGCTCTCAGTTCTTTCTCAGTTCAAACTTGGTTGAACTCTACTGTTTCTTGTTTCAATTGGCTGGTGCCTGAACAGCTGGCAGCTTCTGAAGGAAAAGTTGCTTCCTCATAATTAGTTTCAAACAAGTTCCAGACCATTATTGGAAATATAAGCTGTACAGCTTTATTGTGACTCGTGAAAAGAATAAGCTTATGCTTATTCAGTTTTTTTATTGCCATGATTCCTGAAATGATAAACTATGATTTCCTGCATTGATACCTGGTTTTCAGAGGTTAAGTAATTTTATATCTTATGGCTGACTAAAGTGAATCAATTCATATGCTTGTATGAGTTATGAAGACTGGAATGGGAAGTAAACTTAGGATCTTTTGCCTGTTGGTGTCACCTTGGCGAACTAGGGAAAAAATTCACCTGCCTTAGATTTATATATTTCGGTGCGCAAGGTTTATTTTTGGTCTAGTCTGAGCATTGACTGCATATAACCTTTGCACTTTCTTTGCTTATTACCCATAGGTTGTTGGTCTTGTGGGAACACGTATATGTATATGGAGGCGCATTGGGACTAGAGATCTCTTTTCCTCACGTGAAGGCTTGTTTACCAGAGGATTGTGTATGCGGTGGGTGAGATTCTGTTTGTAACTTGTACTCTTTAAATTATAAGCACTGTATGCCTTCAAGAAAAGAATTATTCTTAAAGTCTAAAATGCAGTTAGTATTTCATAGATTGACAGCAAATATCCCAAATTGGTTTATTAATTATTTCAATCCGATCTTTGGATATAGTGCACTGGATCCCTCATACTTTTCTTTGGTCCGAAATTAGTATCCAAGTAAAACGATGTTGATATTGATAGAGTCAAGGGTAAAGTAATTTGAAAGAAAAGCAATAATTGATATTATTAATGTAGGAAAAAAAACAAGAACGCGAAGTTCTCCTCGGGAAATCTCCCGCCCAACTTAAAGCCGACAAACTCAATAATTCCAAAGTGTCCTATATGAAATAATAATACTCACTTAAATAGCAACATAACCCTACGGGCTTAAAGCCCAATAATAAGAAATAGTTAAACTAGGAAATAATTAAACTAGGAAACTGAATCCTAACTAAACTAGGAAATAACAATTGACCTTAATTAAACCTAACTAAACTAGGAAATAATAATTAACCTTAATTAAATCATCAATAATTAAACTAAATAACCCTAATTAAATAATCAAAATTGATCCAGTATCAACTCTCCACCCCGAAAAAATTTTTGTCCTCGGGCCGAATCAAGAAACAACCCGCGAAAGTATCCCAAACTTTCCGATTATACGGCAAAAACTATACGCCCTTTATAAAAAAGAACGCCATTGATTAACGCATATGGGCCTCGAGTCCCGTCGCTTGCTTGTAAATCTCGAATAAATCTACAACATTTACTGTTATTGACTTATTGTACACCTCCTTATGCAACTTTTGCCGATCAATCCAGAAAGACAGGAAGGCAGCAGACAACTTGTTGTTATCCTCCGAATGATGAGATAAGGCACCCGCCATGTATTTATCGGCCTTGAGTGTATGATAAATGCGAGAGAAAGGCAGCCATGTAACGTGGTCATCACCATGAACAATGGAAAAATCCATATGTCGGGCCGTGGCCTCGCCTGGATACGCAAGCGGTTGCGCATGGGTAGCCAGAGGAGAGGGATCTGATTCATCGTCGCCATCGAGTTCCCGATTTTTATCGCTCAAAACCAGGTGATTCGCGGGAAGCCAGGACGCGGAATTTGCGCTGCCAGCGGTAGACGATCCTTTTTCGCGTAACCAAGTCTCCAATAATTCCTCAATTCGATCCAATTTTGAAATTCTCGCATTGATTTTGGCCATCTCCGCCCGCAACTCCTCAACACCCTTCTCTATCTTCTCAATGCGTAAATCCATACGTGCGGCGGCCATGGATTCGAATCCGGCAGAAAAAGATCCGGCAGGTCGGACCATTTGATAGAGTCAAGGGTAAAGTAATTTGAAAGAAAAGCAATAATTGATATTATTAATGTAGGAAAAAAAAACAAGAACGCGAAGTTCTCCTCGGGAAATCTCCCGCCCAGCTTAAAGCCGACAAATTCAATAATTCCAAAGTGCCTATATGAAATAATAATTACTCACTTAAATAGCAACATAACCCTAACCCTAACCCTACGGGCTTAAAGCCCAATAATTAGAAATAGTTAAACTAGGAAATAATTAAACTAGGAAACTGAATCCTAACTAAACTAGGAAATAACAATTGACCTTAATTAAACCTAACTAAACTAGGGAATAATAATTAACCTTAATTAAATCATCAATAATTAAACTAAATAACCCTAATTAAATAATCAAAATTGATCTGTATCAGATATCATGAGACAGTATGACTATAGATGAGACATTTGGATGGCTGTAGTTGAGCTTGACGTTACGACTTTGTATAACTGATGTTGAGTGTTATTAAATCTACTGGTTGGATAAAAGTTTTAACTTATTTTATAAACCAATATCATAAACAGTTGTTGTTGAGTGGAGCCATTGCACCGGGTGCTAAAGCGTGTGTATTTTGTATCCATTGAGCGAAAACGGATTATAATTGTATAGAGGTATCTGAAAACATATCTTGAGGACGCCCAGGGCACTCATGGTATCATTATGAATATACAAACCAAAACTGTGAAAGCCTAGAAATATACATGCCCAGTTGAGATGTGATATGATTGCATCACGATGTCTAAGGACACTATCTAATAGATCGTTGTATCGAGTAGTTGGATCATAGTCTCAGCCAAATGATGGGTGACAGCCCTCTGCAATTTGTTTTTACTTTCTTTTGTTCTGTTTATTATAATTTACAAAATGGTGGCTTTTGTTTCATTATCTGGGGAGCTTGTTCAGTAACACTCTTCATAAATCATAAAATATAGTTTATGGCATTAATTCAACATGTGCAAAACACTTTTTGCTGATAGGCCATTTCTAATTTTCCTTGTTTGCAGTTATGTAGACCCACAGGCAGTATTTGGGTGTGAGGATGGGAAAGTCCGCGTGTTTGACATGTACAGCAGAAAGATTTCTCAGATAATCAAGTATACATCTTGCTTGAGTGCTTTTCTTTACCGCTTCTGATCAACTTTGGATATATATATTTTTTTTTTGATTATTTGTAAAGGCTATATTTATTTGACATGTTTCTCTCTCCGTTGGTGTGTGCTGATGTTCATAACTTGTTCTCACCCATTGGTTTCCACATCGATATTGCCTAACAAGGTTTATCTCTATCTTCTATTATTGGCATTTTGAACAAGAAATGATAATGTATCCAAATGCCAAAAGTTAATGTAATTACATTTGATTTTCTCTAATTGCCACAATCATTGGTGATCTACCATGCACGAACTCCAATTTTGAAATCATTGTTGCACCCCACCCCATGGCCCCATCTTTTTGTAAAGGTTCCTGTCAACATATATCTTAAAGGGTGGTTTTGTTATTTATTATAATAAATAGGATGCTTCACAGTTATGGACGCCACTTCATATTACTAGCAATGAACCCGTGGATTGGTACAGTTGTCTTTTTCTGTGATCTAAGGAAATACCTTTGGCATTACATTTCTTTTGTTTTTTTGTATCATTGTTGCAGGATGCATCCTGGGGCTGTATCATGTTTATCTTTCACCGATGAGCAATTGATTGTCAGTGGTTCATCTCATGGTAGTATTTCAATGTCAGATCTTTCATCAGATCAGCGGGTGGCTACCTTGGACACAACTAGTTCTGCAGGTTTTTGTGATAGAAATAGAATGCTCATATATTTTTGACGATCTTTTGTTTGTTATTTATATTACATGGTTAGCCTCCTTGTTGAACTCTCTGGTGCTTACTTGACAAATTAACTAACAAAATTTGCTTCTTGGGCATCTTCCCTGATCCTTCTAAGACCAGCTCTCTGGCAGACTGGCAGTTGAAGGAACTTCATGTTGCTTTCTTGGATAACTGTTGTCACTTAGTTAATTCAGGGGGCACAGGATAGTTCACAGCCTAAACATTATAACTGAAGAAGGCTAAGAAAGCTACTCTATGTTTCAGTTATATCACAGTGGGATCTTTTAAATATCAGTATTAAAAATTTACAACCAGATTAAAGTCCCCAAATTTGCCTTCTGAATGTTGGAGTTGTTTATTTGGCTGAATATCTGGCATATGTTACTAAATGGTGTACTGTCGCAACAAAATAATTACTGAATTTGCATGTACCATAGACTCGGATTAATATATTTTTTCCGACTTCACGAGTGTTAGAAAAGTCTGGAGCAACAGTTGACCAGGCAGGCCATTATGACTTGGGCAAATGTGTATACCAGCCCATTAAGATTATGAAAGCAGCTCTCTATCACAACCTTGTGACTGTGGCGTTAATTTATCTAGATAGTCTGTTCATGGGTTCCAGTAAACCCTCTCTTGGAAAACCAGGCAGTGAATTGTATCTTTTCAGTCAGTTTCTAACCTCAGGATGGCTGTAGATTCAGCGCCTTTGGTACTAAAATGTTGTCAGGTTGAGTTATCCCAGACTGTGCTGATCCATTGTTTGCTCTATCTCTACCAAATTCCATCAGATTCCGCCTTTTATGTTATATCATCGACCTCGAACACTTTAATTTCACTCCTCCTTTTGATCATATCTCATTCAGAAATATCCTGCTATATTGATTGACGCCCTGAAAATTATCTTGCAGACCTGGTGCAATAGAATTTTTCTTGCTTGATGAAAAATCTTTTAACTTCATCTTAATTTGTTTTTCTGCTGTAAACTTCCCTCCAAAATTATGTGGAGTACATATTTTCACCTAACAGTTCCAATAATACATACCCTGCTATAAAATGGTGCATCTTTCATTTTATAGTAATTGAGAAAACATTTGGAGGTTGCATGAGATAGAATTACCTTGATGCATATTTGTATGCACAGGTGTCAAGTTCTTGATTAGTGACAAGTTTAGCAGAAGTATTCTAGGCTACTTGTTTTAGGCAATACAAGCACTTTCTTACTTTTTTCTCAATTTTGATTAATAAGATAAAAAGGGTTCCTTTAGAAAGAAGTTATATAATGATTGTTATATAACTTTAATATTGTTAGTATTGATCTTTATCCATGTTTGTGCTCTTTTCTCCGGCAGGCATAAAAACATTATGTTTGAACCCAAGCTCATATTCATTATTTGCTGGATCAAGTACAGGCTATGCATCTTGTTGGGACTTAAGGTATGCATGACAAGAACTGCTTCTTTTCCTCTTCACTTTGGTTCTTTCAGGTTATGCTGAGTCATCATCGCCGTACTTTATTAATTTAGCTTGTAGCCGCTTTGCTTAACATACAATTTAAATGCTCATCAATTTGATGAAAGTTTCTGAACTGCCTAGAATTTGATTTTCAATTACTGGCTTTAGTGTGGTAGATGTTAACCATTGAAGATATAGCAAATCGTCCAAATCAGTTTCAACTCAATAAAAATCCATTTCCTTCATTAAGAAAATAAATATGTAAATTGTAAAGTTTGTAGGAATTTATCAGCCAACGCGGGCTAATTTATCTAATCAATATATATTTAAAACTTTTCTAACGATTTACTGTGCAAAACGGAAATTTTAAGAAACTAGGTGAAAGGAGACCTTTAGATGCACCTGTGCGACGTGTAGAAGGTAGGGAATCACTCACACAAATCAAAAGTGGCAGAGGAAGACCTAAAAAGACTTGGAAATAAACTATTAAACAAGACATGTTATATCTAGAAATAAATGAAAATATGGTTTATCACCATAAACGATGGCGCGATATGATCCGTATAGCCGACCCCACATAGTGAGATTAAGGCTTAGTTTGTTGTTGTTGTTGTTATTTTATTTTGCTGACTTTGAAGACACTGATACAAAAGCTGCCTTCTTATAATTTTATTTTGATATTTTTTCCCGACAATTTCATTCAATTTTAAGTCTATTTAGATTTTTTTTAATTGTATTTGTTAATTGAAATAAAAAATTCATGATACTTTAATTAAAATAATAAAAAATAAATAAAACCGACTTTATTCAATTAATATATTAATTAATCATATATACTCTTTTTTTATTTTTTTTATTTATATCTATCATAAATTATTTAAGTAAAATTAAATAAGATGTGAAACATCAAATCATTTTTTTTAACGGGGAAAGGGGAAACGGGATGGCTTGGAGAAGGAGGGATGATATTCGAAAACCTGGGGTCTGCTCGCCTAGTGACAGATCGTTTGACCACTTGGGCCTACATCCGAATCCCAAATCAATATTTTAAGGGCTTTTTGTTCAAAACAATTAAGAATATTAGGAGCTATACCACTTTCATTTAGAGTGTTGGCAAGAGAGGGAACAATATGTGTTCCAAATTAACCAATATTTTTCCTTTTATAGACTATTAATTAATTTTTAATATTTTCTTTTACTTTTGTAGACACTGATAGTAGTCAAATATTATAATGTTTCACCGGAGGGATAATTGTCATGTGTATAAGAATTACAAAATTAATTTTCAAGCATAAATTACGGGTTTTTAATATGGTAATTCTTATAGTAATCATCTATGCGGTGGAATATGAGATGAAATACTCTTTTGGAATAGAATCCGTCCGAAATACTATAGTCCAATTTCATAATAACACTGCTGACATTCTACTATAACTTGCCACGACATTTTTTTGTCAAATATTTTATTTTGATTTGGTGTTTCATATCTTATTTAACTCTACTTTATACAATTTATGATATATATGCATATAAAACACATGAATATGTATGATATTGATAATTAATAATATACTAATTAAATAAAGTTGATTTTTATTAATTTTGTTTCGTTAAATTATTGTTAATTTTAATTCAATTAACAAATATAATTAAAAAATATAGATTATATTTAAAATTTGGTTGAAGTTGTTTTCCAAAATTTTAGAGTCAGAAAATATATATATATATATATATATATATATATAAATTTATAAAAAGAAAAAAGAAAAACAAAAGAAGACAGCTTTACAATAGCTAGCTGCCTTCAAGGTCTGCCAAAAAAAAGATTTGTTTTTTTGAAAGCAGCGACTCAATGCTGTCTTCACCTAGTTAGTTAAAGCTTCCATTTTGCATGGTAAGTTGTTACAGAAGTTTTATATATATATATATATATATATATTAGTTAGATAAATTAGCCGCCAATGAGAGGTACAGTATAACCTTGATGATTTAATACTCGATTAATTAATAACCTCGTTTAAATAGTACTTTTGGTCGGTCCCGACATAGGGACAACAAGCAAAATTAATAATTCGCTAATTTAATATCTCGCTAAATTAATAAATATTGGCAGTCCCAAGGTTATTAATTTATAGAGGTTTAATTGTATATTGAGATAATTTTTTGCAGTTATTCACTTTATAGAATTAAATTTTACAGAATTTAGATTTCTTCTGTTTTATTTCTTGGTTCTAGTTCTATTGCAGGTTTTGATTTGGACGTATCAAAACATCCTGGTATTGAATTAATGATTGAAACAATGAGGGATAGTTTGGTTAGCCAGAAACCTGGGGAGTGTAATTATAATTTATCCTAGGGACCCTTTCTCGGGATAATTACAAAAACTACCCTCAGGTTTAGCCTAATTACAATAATCTCTAATTATCTTTCAAAATTACATGCACTCCTTGATATTTGTTTCTAGTTTACAAATTGCACCTCAATAGGGGGTATTTATTAGGTAAATAGAAACCTGAAGGGGTGTTTGTAGCTCTTTAAGGGGTATTTGTAATTTTGAATGATAACTGGGCTTTTCTTTGTAATTAAGCTAAACCTCAAGGGTAGTTTTTGTAATTAACCCTTTACTGGCAGAATTCGTCTGTGCTTTGTGAAATAAAAATGATCATCATATGTTGGAGTCAGTACACATTCCATATATTCTTTTGTGTGTGACACAGAGAGAGACTAATTAGTGTTGGTTCTCGCTGTCACTATCATAGAAAAACACGGGATGAAGTTAAAAATGAACTTGGTCTCCTGCAGGACATTGAGAAGATTATGGGAAACCCGAGTTAGTCCAAATGTGCTTTACTCTATGCATCATTTGCGGAATGATAAATCGACATTGGTTGTTGGTGGAATAGATGGTGTGTTAAGAATCATCGATCAAGATAGTGGTGAAGTATTGTCCAGATGCATCATGGAAGAAAATAGCAACATATCGAATCGTTCAGCAGTCAAGAATGGAGTTGTTGAGAAAAAGAAAGCAATAAGGCTTTCTGAAGATGACCGCATTGATCTCAGGCCGAATCGGCCTCCTATAACGTGCTTGGCTGTTGGAATGCAGAAGGTTGTTACCACGCACGGTGACAAAAACATCAGAGTGTGGAAGTTTGCTAGTAAATGAAAGATTTTTGTCATGTTTATCTTGGCAGAGATTTCATTTTCCCTTTTCTTTTTGTTTCTAATTATGCCAATCTGTATTTGGAAATATTTGGAGATTTTCTTTTTGTGGTGTTCTCCCAAAGGTTTTGACTCATGCTTGGGTATAAATTCTTTTCGAGCTTTATGAACCTTTTGGTCCTTTTTTGATGTGTGTGAGCCTTAGTCAGTTGTATCTCTGATCTTCAACCGCATTCTTGTGTTAATACTTGGGGTCACCCAGCACAATACTTCAATAACTCGAGAAAATTGATTAAAATGGGAAGTGGGAGTTCAAGTATAAACTATATAACATTATTTTTTATTTTTTCCAAAATAGGCATGATATTTATTATATTTAGTAAACTTTTAATTTCAAATCAATGCATCCAAATTCACAGGCATTGTTAGATTACCCGATGGAGAATTAGAGAGAGATAACATTGATCAACGTTTCCTGGTGAAATTTCAGAAATTAATGGTAGATAAACTTTATAAGCTCTAATAAGATGTTTTCAAGCTCGTACGATTTTAGTTAAGTTTTAAAAAATAAGACCATGAACCTCATATGATATTAGTAATTAATTCTTTTAATCAATCTGACTAGATATATAAAAGGTTTGTTAAAATTTTAAACACAATATCACATAATCTCCTATCAGACCGTCTAACGGGTCTGACATGTTAGACGGACCTGACCCGCGGATCCGGTGGCATTTCCGTAATATTAAAAGTGGTGTTTTAGTAATTTTCAGGGATCACTGGTATTAACAGTCCTTCTGAAAAGTATTAGCCGTCCTTCGAAAATTTATTAACAGTTCTTTTGAAATGTATTAGTAGTTCCCTGAAGAGTATTTTGTATTTCTCATAAATATACTCCCGAAATGTATTAGCAGTCCCTCAAAAAAGTATTAGTAGTTCCCCGAAAAAGTATTAGTAGTTCCCTGAATATAATTAAATTTTTATCCCGAAACGTTTAACAGTCCTTCTGAAAAGTATTAGTCGTCCTTCTAAAAAGTATTAGCAGTTCTTCTGAAATGTATTAGTAGTTCCCTGAATAGTCTTTTAGTTTTTCTTCTGAATATACTCCCGAAATGTATTAGCAGTCCCTCAAAAAAGTATTAGTAATTCCTCGAAAAAGTATTAGTAGTTCTCTGGAGAGTATTTTAGTAGTTTCCCTAAATATAATTAATTTTTTCTCCTGAAATATATTAGTTGTCCCTCACAAAAGTATTAGTAGTTTCTCGAAAAAGTATTAATAATTTCCTGAGAAGAGCATTTTGCACATCAATCCCAAAGGACCAGTCTGAGAGGGACACACAAATCATCAGACACAAATCTGACCCGAGTTTTTCTCCGAACCATCAACGCCTCGTCTCCAATCTCAACCTGTTAATCCAACCCTCCGTTGTAGAACCACCGCTACCCCGCCGGAGCCAACACGATTTGCTTCGTCATTTTTCAAAAAACCTAACTACTTCAATCGATTCCCCCCTCCTTTCCTCGTTTTCCTTAACAAACAAAACAAAACACACGCGCATAAATTTCAAATTTCAAATCCCCACCGCCTACAGAAAAAATAAAACCACAAACGATCGATTCATTTTTCTCCAGACGTAATCAATTTTCACCGATTTACGAAAATTGAATGAAATTACCTTTGGATCGTCACAGAATTCGACATACCCAAAGGCGTGTCATGGTCACTCAGGGGGCGGTGTGGGGCGGAATGGGGGAGGTGGAAGGCCGTGCTACAGAGCAAACACGGCTAATATGCGCAGGAAGAAATGGTAATTGTTTTTCTTGTTCATGTCATGCAGGTTCAAACAAAAAAAAAATGAGAATGAATGGAAAACAGAGCGTGCGGAATATGTTTGTCGCAGACCTTTTTTTATTTTTTTGCGGATCCGGGTCAGGTCTGCGAGATGGGTAGGATATTTAGACCCGTCTAATGGATCCAGATCCGTTAGACGGTCTGATAGGAGACTAGCTCAAACAATATTGATTAAAACAATATAAGATTCAAGACAAAAACTCTGGTCAGACCGTCTAACGGTCCGCCCGTTAGACGGATATGACCCGCGACCCGGAGTCATATATTTTGGTAATTTCCGCCGCCAATGGTATTTTTGTAATTTTCAAGTGGCAGTTTTATTATTTGTTACGTAGCCTTTCGATTTCAGCGGGTATTTTGTTATGTGGTGTTAAGTTGTTAGCCCTGTTTTTATGTTTGTAGTTTTTTGTATTTTGTATTACTTGTTGCTCTCAATTGTATTAGTTGTTACACTGAAAAGTATTAGTCAAAAACATCTTTTACCATGAAATTGACCATTTTAATTATAAAACAGAGAATTACTACGAAGTTGTAAAGTCTAATACATGTTTTTAATACATCTAATACATTAGAACGCAACGTGTAATACAATTCTACAAAGTTGTCTCTTTTAATTATAAAACGTATTAACAGTCCTTCTGAAAAGTATTAGCCATCCTTCTAAAAAGTATTAGCAGTTCTTCTGAAATGTATTAGTAGTTCCATGAAGAGTTTTTTAGTATTTCTCATGAATATACTCCTGAAATGTATTAGCAGTCCCTCAAAAAAGTATTAGTAGTTCCTCGAAAAAGTATTAGTAGTTCCCTGTAGAGTATTTTAGTAGTTTCCCTGAATATAACTAAATTTTTCTCCCGAAATGTATTAACAGTCCTAATGAAAAGTATTAGCCGTCCTTCTAAAAAGTATTAGCAGTTCTTCTGAAATGTATTAGTAGTTCATTGTATAGTATTTTAGTAATTCTCCTGAATATAATTAACTTTTTCTCCCAAAATGTATTAGCAGTCCCTCGGAAATGTATTAGCAGTCACTCGAAAAAGTATTAGTAAACCTTTGACAATATTTTATTAGTCCTTCTAAAAGTATTAGTTTTTTCTGTCAGAAGTATTAGTAGTCCCAGTGAAATGTATTAGTAGTCATAGTAAATTGTATTAGTTTTTCCCCTGAAATATTTTTTGTAATTTTCCCAAATAGTATTAATTTTTCCACTAAAAAATATTAGTAATCTCTTTGAAAAGTATTAGTTGTTGCCCTAAAAAGTATTAGTTTTTTTTTTGAAAAGTATTAGTATTCCCCTAAATTTTACCACTTTATTGACACAAATTGGGGTCAATTTGATTTTAATTTAGTAGATCAAAAATTTAGGATATGCAAACCAGTGTGAGCAGGTGATATTAATTCAAGCAATTCAAAAAGCACCAAAATTGCAGGCAAAACCAAGAACACCAATGGAAATTTTCTTGTCCCTCCATAAGAAAATATTGCCACCGCTTAGAACCTTGCGCACTGGCTTCTCACGGCCAAATAGGCTGTAGATCTTGGCTTTCATTGAGGAGGCGGCCGATTTGATATTCTTTTTCATTGTCAGAAGAAATGCTTCCGTGGAATTTATCCGTGATCTTATCAATAAGATATTCAGCAACATATTCGTGCTTTTCGTGCTTGCCGGCGTGATCGGCCATCGATTCCAACTTTCAGTTTTAATCGGCGTCATGCTTTTGAATCCTCCTTTTTTGCTCAGTAGATCCAAAATTTACAGCACAATTACTTTTGTGCCGTAGTTGAGAGATTTCTTTTAAAAATTCGGGTCGGTTTGGGGGATCCGTCTAATGGACTTAGATCCGTTAGACCGTCTGACAGGAGACTAGCTCAAGATTCAAATATATTACTTTAAAACTTATGTACTATTATCTAAAATTCTTATTGACTACTTTAAGATATCTTGTAAATTATTAGATATCATATAGTATATCTGATAAACTCTTATATTATGTGAAGATTTATAATTTCATCCAACTAAGGTTTAGAGGGTATATCAGAAAACAGCTAATGGAAAATATGTTGTTTTTCCAAATAAAAATGTATTTGAGAGTTATTTCTGTAAATTAGTTTTTTCTTCCTCAAAATAAAATGGAACTCATTTATACACTAGCAAATAGATAAACAAATGACTTTATCAGTATATACAGACACACAGCCCCCAACCCCTAAACCCAGTCTTCTCCTCCACCATTGGGTCCATTCCCCCAAAATCAAAACCCTAACCATGGTGTGCATCAGGAAGGCGACAGTGGATGACTTGCTGGCGATGCAAGAGTGCAATTTATTCTGCCTGCCGGAGAATTATCAGATGAAGTACTACTTCTACCATATTCTCTCATGGCCGCAGCTCCTCTACGTTGCGGAGGATTACAACGGCAAGATTGTGGGCTATGTTTTGGCGAAAATGGAGGAGGAAACGACCGAGTGCCATGGCCACATCACCTCTCTTGCCGTGCTCAGAACTCACCGGAAACTCGGGATCGCCACCAAACTCATGACTGCGGCACAAAACGCCATGGAACAGGTACGGTGGTGGATTTTCGGGTTCTATTTTGTTTAGTCTCCTTCTATTGTGAGTTTTTTTGGCAGGCTATGGGATTTGAGTTTTAACTTAAGTATCATTAATGGTAATGCTACTCCTTCAATTCCTACCAAACAATTTGATTGTTCGACAGTCTGGAAAGCTGTGAAAGTTAGATTTTGCCTCAAACATGAAACTTCATTTTTTCCCCTTAGGTTACATTTGCTTTATTTGATAATGAGAGGAATATAATGATTGTTCTTGGTTGGTTGAGTATCTGAAAGTAACTGACTAGGAATTGGTGGATTGCTTATACTACAATTTCTTTTGTATTAACTTAGCCATTGCCAATCTCACAATTTAATTTTAGCGCAGTTTTTCACTAAATTTGAGCCCCAAACTAAAATCTATCTCCAATCTATCTATTTCAAATTTTGCACTGAAGAGAATATTCCTTGAAAATTCTAGTTATTCCATCTACAATAACTATTTTATTTCGTTAAATTTGTTATATTAATAAAAATACATATTTACTTAGTTAAATATTATATTTTATTATTATGATATGATCTATAGTAAATTAAATAATATGCATACAAAATTTAAATAGTTAATAACAAATTTTAGTAGAGAAGTAAAAACATGAAACATTTGAGAATAAAATTGAGGCACACAAGTAAGTTATTTATTGATAGTTGTTTCATTCTCCGAATTGGTATATTCATCCCACAAATGATCAATTAATGCATTTTTGAAGTGAGTTATGAGCTTCTTATCTTTGTTTTTTTTTTTTTTTTTTTTTTTTATGTCGAGCGAGAGATCAATGAAATTGGATATGTTCATCCACCACCATTTCTATTTCCCGAGTTGGCACTTCATCCCACTTGAATTGGTGCATCAAACTTACGTTCATTCTTGATCATCATGAATAAGTTTTCTTCTTTTGACCACATGGATCATGAATATTTTACACAAGAGTTTACCATTTTGTGTATACACCATTGACTAAATAATACTCCATGTTAATTTCTTTTTCCTTGATTAACGAATTTCGTGGGAGGAGCAATACCTTTGTCAAGGATGCAAAAGATATGGAATGCCTCCAACACATTGAGGCAATTAATGTAGAAGAGAAAGTAAAAACTTGTATTGTGGCAAGAAACAACTTTCTCATTACCAAGAGATTGTAGTTTAAGTGGTATTGTTCACTCTTTGTAAGAGTGTTGATTAGGGTGCAAACCCTGAGTTTTTCATTTTCTTTGAGATTTATCCACTTCCTTCCAACCACTCGTCCCAACTTACCCAAAAAAAGAAAACAACAACTTCACAAAATTTTACTCAAACACTAGTATGTTGAAACTACTCTTAGAGGCTCAATTCTTGGTCATATAGTAATCTGTTGCTATCGAGAAATCACTTATTGTAATTTGTTCATTGACTATTTTGCTTAAATTCCAAGATACGATGAAGCGACTCTAACTGATGATTTCGAATGTCATGAAACTTATCCTTTGTATTGCTGGTGCTATGAAAAATCATGAGAACTACTTCATACTAAGAAGGGATGTGGTTAGTAGACTCGGGTTTAGTACTTTTCAAAAGGGAAATAATTGCCACATGAACTATGGTTGTTTTTTGGGTTTTCAACCTAAACTTTTTTTTCGCCTATTCACCACCTAAAGTATTTGGGTTTTGCACTTTACCACCTGGACCTTCCCCTAGTAGAATATTCCGCCAAGATTTCTTCACGTGCGCAGTACATGGGGAGAAAATTGTCGAATCGTCTAACGTTTTAAAAGTTATTGTACTTTGCCATCCAAAGCTTGCATGATTTATCACTTTGCCATCGAAACTTTGCATGATTCTCACTTTGCCACCTCACTTAAAAAATATAAATATATTAAATGTGTTAAAGTAAATGTATATAATATATGTGAGTGGAGTAATTTAGGGGAACATGTTTAGCACTTTAGGGAGTTAGTGGAGCACCTTAGGGGTGCATGTCTCCAACTTCTTGTATATAAATATGTTAACATATAGTGAATCATTATTAAGTTTTCCTCAAACCATTTTACATGGTATCACAACCACAACATCTGGGTTGATTTTATTTTTTTTTCTCCGCCCAAAACTAGGGTTCTGCTACAGTGAGCAACTTGGGCTTTTGTTTTATTTGTTTTTTATTTTGGGTTGGGTGTGTCACCGCCATTCCAGTTCACTTCGTCTCCTGCTGACCGGCAGTTTCCCGGCGTCCAAAGGGTCAGAACTCACGGCGAGTGCCCCTCACGCGCCGATCTACTTTTTCGCACAAATCTCACGCGCTGGCGCGTAGATCACTGTTTCCGGCATCGGCTTTGTGCCTCGGGTGCGCCTTAAGCTGCTCTTTCATCTTCTCCAGTTGTTCACTGCTCCGCCAGTCCTTCCGCTACCTTAAAGTCAATTGGTATTTCAGTTGTCTTCTTTCTCATTTTTTTTTTGAGACTTTAGCTCCAGTTTCTGTCTCTGCCTGCTGCTCAGTCACACTCACTTTGGCGTTGGACCAATTCCACCAGGTTTGACTCTTGTCAAAATCCGGTTTTATTCCTGAGTTTGGTCCATTTTGTTGAGTATTTTTGGTTTGTTATTCAACTAATTATTTGAAAACCAAAAAAAAAAAACACAAATGGCTGAAACAAAATCTGTGGTTACGTCTGAAGTAATTCATGTCATGTCTAAAATAACGGACCATAAACTTAATAGGTCCAATTATTTAGACTGGAGTAAAACTGTTAGACTATATTTGCGTAGTATTTCTATGGATAATCATTTAACTGATGGTCCACCTACCGATAGCTCAAAGGCGTCCTGGTTACGAGATGACGCTCGTTTATTTTTACAAATCCGTAATTCTATTGAGAGTGATGTTATTGGTATGGTCAATCATTGTGAATTTGTGAAAGAATTAATGGACTACTTAGCATTTGTGTACTCGGGGGAGGGAAATATCACACGTATGTATGATGTATGTCAAGCCTTTTATCGTGCAGAAAAAGGTGAAAAATCCCTTACTGATTACTTTTTGGATTTTAAGAAAACTCATGAGGAACTTAATTTGTTACTTCCATTTAGTACTGATGTAAAAGCTCAGGCAGCTCAACGCGAAGAAATGGCTGTTATGAGTTTCTTGGCAGGTTTACCTTCTGAATTTGAGACTGCAAAATCTCAAATTCTATCTATCCCTGAGATATCGTCACTTCAAGAAGCTTTTAGCAGAATCATTCGCACTGAAAATTCAACACCTATTTCGACTCATAGTGCTTTTGTCAGTCACACTTCGGATTAAAAAAAGCCGATGTACAAAAAATGGCCATCAAGGGCGAAACTTTCCTCAAAATGTCGGGACTCGGGGTTCGGATTTGAGCCACATTATATGCCGCTATTGTCACGAACCCGGACACTTTAAGGAGTGTCCAAAATTACAGCGAAAGAATCGATTTAGCCATTCAGCACATCTCGCTTCGGCTAATGCTCCTCCTGAGTCCGTTTTAATTTCTGCCGATGACTATGCTAAGTTCTCACAATACCAAGAATCTCTAAAGTCTTCATCTGCCTCAATCACTGCCATCGCTGATTCAGGTAAACCTCAAACATGTCTTCTTTCCTCCTCTTCCAAGTGGGTCATTGACTCTGGTGCAACCGATCACATGACAGGTAATTCAAGTCTTTTTACTTCATTTTAATCTCATACCCCTAGTTCTTTGGTTACATTAGCAGATGGCTCCACATCTCATGTTTTGGGATCTGGAACCATTATCCCCACACCCTCCCTCCCTCCCTCCCTCTACAATCTGTTTTAAACCTACCAGACTTATCCTTTAATTTGGTTTCAGTTAGTAAATTTACCCGCTCCCTTAATTGTTGTGTCTAATTCTTTCCTGATTTTTGCTTGTTTCAGGATCTTATGACGAATAAGATTATTGGTAAATGACATGAATCTGGGGGTCTCTACATCCTTGATACACACGTTCCCAAGTCACTAGCTTGTTCTGGCAATGTGCGCACATTGTCAGTTAGGACATCCCTCATTCTCTACGTTGAAGAAACTTTGTCCTCGCTTTTCGAGATATCCGCATTCAATTGTGAGTCGTGGTCGGTTTGCTAAACACCATCGTTCGAGTTTTACTCCTCGAATCAATAAACGAGCTACTGCTCCGTTTGCATTAGTTCATTCTGATGTTTGGGGTCCTTGTCCTGTAGTGTCTAAAATTGGGTTTAAGTATTTTGTCACTTTTGTTGATGATTATTCTCGAATGACGTGGTTATTTTTAATGAAAAATCGCTCTGAGTTGTTTCATCACTTTACTACCTTTTGTGCTGAATTCCGAACTCAATTCAATACCTCTGTCCAAATTTTGCGCAGTGATAATGCTAAAGAATACTTGTCAGAATCTTTTCAAAAATATATGGTACAAAATGGCATTATTCACCAAACTTCTTGTGTAGATACGCCATCACAAAATGGTGTTGCTGAACGCAAAAATAGACATCTTCTGGAGACTGCTCGAGCGTTACTATTTCAAATGCATGTTCCTAAACATTTTTGGGCTGATGCCGTCTCCACGGCTTGTTTTTTGATTAATCGTATGCCCTCTTCTGTTATGTCTGGTAACATTCCTTTTCAGGTTCTCTTTCTCGGTAAATCCTTATTTCCTGTTGAGCCACGAATATTTGGTTGTACTTGTTTTGTTCGGGATGTTCGACCCCACATTACGAAACTCGATCCCAAATCTCTAAAGTGTATCTTCCTTGGATATTCACGTGTGCAAAAAGGTTATCGGTGTTATTGCCCCACTCTTAACAAATATCTTGTGTCAGCTGATGTCACCTTTTTCGAACAAACTCCATTTGCACCTCCCGACCCCTTCGACTCCGGGGCGTTGATGATGTTCTAATCTACACTATTACATCTTCTGGTTCAGACATTTCTCTAGGTCCTACTAAACCTCCCATAACACAAGTTTACAATCGTCGCAACCCATCTTCTCTAGCTCCTCCTCCTGCTCCGTGTCCTGCGCCACTTCTTTTGTCATCGATCCGAATCCGAGTGATGATCTCCCTATTGCGCCGTAAAGGTAAACGCGAATGTACTTATCCCATATCTTCATTTGTATCATATAATCATTTATCACCATCATCGTGTTCTTTCCTTGCATCTCTTGATTCTCTCTCTATACCAAAAACTGTTCATGAAGCTTTATCCCATCCGGGTTGGCACAAGACTATGATTGAGGAGATGAATGCTTTAGATAAGAATGGTACTTGGGACTTAGCCGACTTACCTACAAAAAAAAAGCTATTGGTTGTAAGTGGGTTTTTGCTATTAAAACTCACCCTGGATGGCATCATTTGCTAGATTGAAAGCACGACTTGTTGCTAAAGGATATGCTCAAACATATGGAGTTGATTATTCGACACCTTTTCACCTTGCTAAGCTCACATCTCCGTCCGATTGTTCATTTCTATGGCGGCCCACATATTCTTGCCTTTACATCGCTTAGACATCACAAATGCATTTCTTCATGGTGACCTTTAGGAAGAAGTCTACTTGGAGCAACCACCTGGTTTTGTTGCTCGGGGAGTTTGGGAAAGTTTGTCGTCTTCGTAAGTCTTTATACGGTTGAAACAGAGTCCTCGAGCATGGTTTGGAAAGTTTAGCCGCTATTGAGCATTTTGGGATGAAGAAGAGTAAATCCGATCATTCGGTTTTCTTCAAACAATCTACAACCTAGATCATTCTATTAGTGGTTTATGTTGATGATATTGTCATTACCTAAGTGATAACAGATGGTATCTCATCTCTCAAAGCATTTCTTCATACACGCTTTCATACAAAAGATTTAGGGGCACTAAAATATTTCTTGGGCGTTGAGGTCTTTAAGAGGTAA
Source organism: Rehmannia glutinosa (assembly GCA_016081115.2). Taxonomy (NCBI): domain Eukaryota; kingdom Viridiplantae; phylum Streptophyta; class Magnoliopsida; order Lamiales; family Orobanchaceae; genus Rehmannia; species Rehmannia glutinosa. The sequence continues at coordinate 203,633 of JABTTQ020003001.1, read as the reverse complement.
GAAAGGAATATTTTTATCTCAAAGAAAATATGTGCTTGATTTATTATCCGAAACAGAAAATTAGGGGCTAAACCATGCAACACTCCTATGGTTCCTAATGTACAACTTACGAAAGATGGTGAGTTATTTACGGATCCAGAGAGATATACGGAGATTAGTTGGAAAATTGAATTATCTCATCATTTCTCGTCCCGATATTGCTTATTCCGTGAGTGTAGTAAGCCATATATGTCTTCTCCAACAATCGATCATTGGAAAGTCATTTCAGAAAGGAGCACTGGGCGAGGAATTCTATATAGCAATCATGGGCATACTAGAATTGAAGGTTTTTCGATGATCTTGATCGGCAGATCGAGGAAGATCGAAGATCTACTTCAGGTTATCAGATATTTGTTGGAGGCAATTTGGTATCATGGAAAAGCAAGAAGCAAAATGTAGTTTCACGGTCGAGTGCGGAATCGAAATATGGGCTATGGCCAAATCAGTGCGAAATAATGTGGATACATCAACTTCTCACCGTAGTAGCCTTAAAGTTTCTATACCGCTAAGTTATGGTGCGACAAACCAAGCCGCACTTCACATTGCGTCCAATCCTGTCTTTCATGAACGAACAAAGCATATTGAGATTGATCGTCACTTCGTTCGTGAAAAGATTGAAAAAGGCTTGATTTCTACAGGATACGTGAAGACTGGAGAACAATTGGGGGATATCTTCACAAAAGCTCTTCATGGATTTCGGGTTGATTATCTTTGTAACAAGCTGGGCATGATCAATGTTTATGCTCCAGGTTGAGGGGGAGTGTTAAAGTAAATGTATATAATATATGTGAGTGGAGTAATTTAGGGGAACATGCTTAGCACTTTAGGGAGTTAGTGGAGCACCTTAGGGGTGCATGTCTCCAACTTCTTGTATATAAATATGTTAACATATAGTGAATCATTATTAAGTTTTCCTCAAACCATTTTACAAAATGCGTGAAATTTTCTTTTTTAGTTTTTTTTTTCATTTATTTTCAAAAAACTTTATAATATGTTTGAAATTTGTTTTTTTTTTTTGAAGAATAATATGTTTGAAATTTCATTATTGTATATTTGTAATTTTATCTTAAAATAACATACAACTGTATTTTTTCTCTTTAAAACTCGTATATTTATATCAAAATTTAATAACGTAACATAATGAATAAGATTCGTAATTCAACAACAAAACAAAGTTAAAAAGAATAAATGAATTAAAAGAATTTAGTCAAAATGTTTTTTGTTTTTTTTATAATAACTAGTAATAATTAATGCAAATTTCGTTAAAAAAAGTGATAAGTAAATGGATACTAATAATTATATTTTTTGTTTGAAGTGAGATGTCATAGTGCAATAAATGTTACAATTTTAGACAATTTGACGATTTTGCCCTACGTGCTGTGCACGTGAAAGAATCTTGGTGGAATATTCTTCCGACAGGAAGGTTTAGGTGGTAAAGTGTAAAACCCGTATAATTTAAGTGGTGAATGCCAAAGAAAAGTTATTTTAGGTTGATGCTAGTATATGCTCTACCAAAATATAACATTCGTGTTGTCAATGCTAGTATATGCTCTACGAGCGGATGCTACTGATAAGTATTTACAATAGGAGAGTCTATTGAAAGTGTATGAGGCGATTTTTTCATGATGGTGAGATGTTTGAGAAGCATTATTTGCTGCTAATGACATTGCTAGGCTACTGCATATTGGTAAGAAACATGGTTTTCAAAGAATGTTGGTAGTTTAGACTGTATGCATTGGTTGTGGAAAAATTGTCCAGCTGATATAGGACAATATGTCGGTCATAGTGGATGCCTAATTATTATTCTTGATTTGGATTTGACATGCATACTTTAGTATACCAGCCTTTAATAACTACATTAATGCTTTACAGGCATGTCATTTCTTTTCCAATCTCGCCAAAGGTATTGCTCCTCCCGTGAATTATATTATTTAAGGAAAAGAATATAATATGGGGTATTATTTAGCCGATGGTATGCATACAAAATGTTCAACTATTGTAAACTATCCATGATGCACGTGGTCTAAAAAGAAGTATGTAGCATAGAATGCACACATTTAGAGTTCTACAAACACGATTTGCAATAATGGGTGTACTATCATGTTTTTGGGAAAAAATGACTTACATGATGTAGTGGCTGCACATATAATATTGCACAACATGATAATTGATGAAAAACATAATCTTGATGCACGTATTCAAGATGCAATGGTAGCGCCTGTTGGGTAGTACGAGTGTAAATGACAGAGGAGTAAAAAAAAAAAATGGAGGCTGAAATATTTGATTTACTTCAACAGTAATTTCCATAATACATTTTTTGAATATAAACACATTTTACAATTTTTTACAATGCACTTACTCAAATTTGTCTTTGGTAGGCTTTTGCATAAAGTTGTACAATTATAATATTTTTCTCTCATATGCTTTCAAGTTTGGATACCTGTAGAATGCAGCAACGATGCATATTTATAGGCTTGTTCTTTGAATTAATTAATTAAGGATAATGAGGCACTACTGAGTGGGTTTGGTTGGATTAATTTTCAGCCATTTTTTGTATCTGTGGGTTTGGTATCTGTGGCTTTAGTGGCTTTTGTTTGTTTGTCCAACTTGTGGAACACTAGTGCTCTGCTACTATTTATAAATTATTCTTTCAACACTCCCGCTTAATTTGAAATTCCAGCACCACCCTTTCGAAGTTGTTCTAATTTTTCATGGTTCACTGGTTTCGTGAAACTATCTGCCAATTGTTCTTTTGTATTCACGAACTCCAATTGAATTTCTTGATTGTTCACCTCTGATGAAATGATGATGAAGTTCAATGTGTTTTAACCTTGCATGAAAAACTGGATTTTTTATCATTGCAATTGTTGCATGTTGTCACAAAAGATTGTTGTAGGAATGTCTTGCCTTTCTTGAACATCAGTTAAGATTCTTCTTAGCTACATGCTGCGTCAGTAACTGCAATATATTCAGTTTCAGTTGATGAGACTGATATTGTCTTTTGCTTCTTAGATGCCCATGAAATTAGTTTTGATCCTAAGCAAAAATATATATAGATGTGTTTTTTCTATTATCGAGTGTTAAAAGAATAATTTGTAAAGAGTACTAGTCTTTCACAAGTTGGACAAGCAAACAAAAGCCACCAAACCTACAGATACAAAAGAATGGCCGGAAATTATTCCAACTAAACCCACTCAGTAGTGCCTCATTATCCTTAATTAATTCTTAGTTAATTCAAAGATCAAGCCTTATTAATAAGCATAGTTACTTCATTCGTCATGTATAAAAATTGAAAGCATCCAAGAGAAAAATATTTAAAGTGGAGCAATTTTTATGCAAAACCCTAGCAAAGGCAAATTTGAGTGAGTGAGATGTAGAAAATAGTAAAGTTTGTTTTAGTAAAAAATTGTATTCGGGAACTTATTGTTGTAGTAATTCAAATATTCTAGCCTTGTAAACGTATAAAGGCGAGAGAGGTAAAAAAAGATAGATGGAGGCCAACTTTTAAGTTTAGTCCAGAAATTGCGTTAAAATAGAATTGTGGGTTGCTAAGGTTTCACAACATTTTGCAAAGTTAATACTTTGGCAATATCTATTTTGGTTTGAATTTTCTTTTAGATTTTTTGGAGGTAAATATTTTAATGGGAAAACAACTATTACTCTTATCCTAGGGTGATTTCAGAAATGGTCCATTTGAATCTAGCATTTTATGCAAGAACTTGAAAAGAAATTAATGGAAATTATATACTTATTTGTGGCAAGATTATTCTGATTTTATGGTTCTTTTCTGAAAGTAGTCTATTGTCAAGAGAAAGGGAAATGGAATAGTGTGCAAGTTAGATGTGTCTCATAGAATGATTTTCATTTATATTTTTCACATTGTTGGAGATGGCTTGTGATACTCATATTCCACGAGATCTTGTATTATCGTTTATCCCGCTGCAGTGCAGAAAATACAGCAGTGCAGAAAATACACGACTACATTTTTCACTTAGAAACCCTTTAGTATTTAGGCATGTGGTCATATTATCTCATCTCTGTGCTAAAAGTTGGAGTGTTTTTAGAAAATGTAATTGGAATAAAGGGTTTTATCTTGGTTGTTGACCTTGTGTTGCATGAGGGTTCCTTAGTATGTGCTATGCTGTGGAAAATGTTTGTCAGAAAACGTTGGCTATTTTCCTAATGGGTCATTATATAGCTGTCTATATTATATTGTTTTGAGACATGCATTGCACAATTTGGAAAGACTTATCATGTGTTTTGGTTCTTAAACAGGTTTATGAAGCAGAATACGTATCACTGCATGTTAGAAAAGTAATAGGGCCGTTTAATTTATACACAGAAACGTTAGGGTACAAGATTCATGATGTGGAGGCAAAGTATTACGCCGATGGGGAAGATGCTTATGATATGAGAAAACAATTGAAGGGTAAGAAGCATCACCACCACCATCACCACTACCACCACCATCATGGTGGTGGGTGTTGTTCTCTGGGATTCGAAAGCAGATGAAAAACCTGGATCAGCAGTGAACAAGACAGAGTGATTAGAATTAAATTAATTGGTCAGAATTATATTGCCTATTTGGTTAGAATGGAATCATCTGTGTACTTATTATGGTTCTTTTTTTTAAACCATCTTTCTGGGTTGGGAATGGGGGGTAATGGAAGCTTGAATAATTACGATGGATATGTTATTTAATGTATTTGACGAGTCTAAGTCACTGTTTGTCTTCTTTTTTTTTCTTTTCATTGTAAAATTTATGTCCGAGGATGAAAATCTTTTTAAAAAATGTTATTGTGATGGAAGTATGATGACCATGCTTGTTTAGTGGCAGTCATGCATTTGGAGTTTATTCTGCGTTCAATTGGGACTCAAACACTGAAATTTGTTTCTTTACTTACTGGGCTTCCTACAATTTGCTAGTTGATGTACACGGGAATTTTCTTGAAGTGCTTGCTGTATTAAGGTGGTAGTGTTATGCAACAAATTCTTTCGTGGTAAGGTTTTTAGTCATTGTACATAAATATGGTGCATTGTTATGTCTATTAATTTTATTATGTTATTGATAGTTTTTGATTTGTTTATCCATAAAACCGTCACCACTTGGGGTGGGAACTTTGCTTTTGATGGCTAGACCTGGGGATTTCTCTGTTATGCAAGCCGGTCCTATTCTAGGAACCGTGCTATTGCACTATCAAGTATCAACTCTTCATATTATTTTCAGGGTTAAATTACAAAAGTTACCTTTAGGATTTAACCTAGTTACGGAAAACTCAGTTATCTTGCCAAAGTTACAAATACCCCCCTGAAATATATTTTTATGACAAGTTGCACTTTTTGCAGGAGGTTATTGACACAAACACAAATTTACCTTTACGTTCAACAGCCACAGGCTTCCTGTTCCATGAAAGCCATGCATGGCAATAATTTCCAAACTGATGTTGAATGCTTCCAATCGACCTAGAATCAATAGCAGATTGACCTAAGGTTTCATTTAAATCGATGAATTTGAAGTTAAGCATTTCAAATTCCTTCACTAAGTTTGTTTGAGTAATCTCACAATATAAGGCAATTCGGTTCTTTAACCACACCAAGCTACAGCCTGTAATGACGTAACGTTCTTACATCAGGCAATATTTGGGGGAACTCCTGATTTTGGAAGAAAAAGTTTTTCGTTTTTGTATCATAACTTCGCATTTTGTAGAGCTTTGACCCATTAAATATATAGAACGTAGAGCCATTTATCCATGTAGTGAAACATAAAAATCATCCGTAAATAATACAATGTTAAATGTTAAATCAATTGTAACTCGACATGAAAAAAAAGGAAATAATATTGCTTTAATTAGTTCCTGATGACTAGTATGCTCATTTTCTTAAAATTATAATTTAATTTTTTTAGCAAGATTTATATGCTGCAGATACCATCCATGTAGTGGGGTCTTCTTAACATTGTTTGTTTAATAAATTATCTAACACAATTTGTATATGACGGCCTCATGAATATAATCTATGAGATAAATCATATATTTAAATAGACTTTCAACGCAAAAACCAAATACAAACCCAACCACACGAAAAGAATCCATATTTTTGTGTTTTTTAGGATCCGTCTAATAAACTTAGATCAATTAGACAAACTAGAGATAAATCATATATTTAAATAGACTTTCAACGCAAAACCAAATACAAACCCAACCACACGAAAAGAATTCATATTTTTGTGTTTTTTAGGATCCGTCTAATAAACTTAGATCAATTAAACAGTCTAATATAAGTCCTCCGTTTTATTTAATAGTATTCATGATACTTCAAACAACACCCTTTTCTTTTTTTTTTTTTGAAAACAGAAAGGAGAAATAATACCTTAGATTACTTACATCACATTTATTTTTTAATGCGGTACTTTTCCATTTGGTATTTCAGTTAACATGTGTTGTTTGTTGGATCCAAAGATGGATTGAGTTTAGATCCAATAAAATCTTACATAGAGCTAAAACTGAAATTGCAACCAATCAACGGAAGTGCTAACATATTGGTGAATGAATCTCATTAACAATTATGGTTTTATGGCTGAATTTAAACATTTCATTTCATGTGGGACTTATATGAATTTTATGATCATGCACAAGAAGTAAGTTGTTATATTGATCGGATTCCCCGGTTTTCATTCATTAACACAGAAAAAGAAAAAGAAAAAAAAAAGAACGAAGAAGACTAGTTGTTTTATTATGTTTTAAAGGTGATTTTAATTCGCCCCCCAAACTATGCATATTTTTCTACTTTATCCACTTAACTTTAAATTATTCTACGTTCCCCCCAAAACTTTGCAAATTATTGCACTTAGCCTATAATTTCTAAATTTACCCACCACCAATGGTGGATTGTCTGTAACTATTACATTTCGAACAATTATGTGGATCAATTTTCATTCAAATCTCTTCATTTTTAGTCAATATACAAATAATATTAAATAATAGTGAGTTTCATCAATAAACATAGGCTATGATACTATTTTCAGATACAAAATAAAATAACTATAAAAGTTAAGGAGTAAATTTGAAAATTATAGGTTAAATGAAACAATATGCAAAGTTCAGAGAGTAAAGTAGAACAATTCAAAATGAAGTGGGCAAAGTAGAAAACACACCCAGCCACAATACAAACTAACCAAACAAATAGGTAGAAAGACAGTCGGATTTTTAAGAAAATAAAATTAAAATAGCATTCTTACACAATCAAATGTCAAAATTGTGCTGCTACAACTCACAAGATTATAATTATGCCTGTAGTGTGACATCTACTTCTTGGCACCACTTGACGAATCATTTTGTGGTTTAACAATACTTAACTGACCACCTTCTTTATTAGCAACTGTCGCAGCTCTTGCCTCATTGCAGTAATTTATAAACTTGCTCAGCTCCTGATCCACCAAAAATAAGAAGGCCGTTAGCAGACAAATTCATATAAGCAGAAGAAAATCAAGTATCAACATAAGTCTATTTGATTGGCTAAGCAATTTCAACTTCAGCTTCCTTCATTGTATAATCTCATATTTTTGAAAGAGTAACCTTATTATTCGCGACTCCATGTACAAAAGTTGGAGTAAATCTTTTTGAAAGAGTAAATCTTTTTTCCGTAAATAAGATCCCACATAAATACACGTTGTAACTTAGTTGATAATTTGTTAATATATATTAGTTCAATGGTGTAACCAATCAGTAAGGGGGGAATAACATATTCCCAACTTAAGGACTGGAACTTCTTCCATTTTATATCCACAATCCACCTCTGTAACCCTTCCCAAATGACACTACTCATTACTCAAGGAGCACACAAAATATATTTATCTGTCATTTTTCTTTTTAAAGGTTCAGCAGATAAATACCTCAAAGGCTTATCAAATTATCTTTTCACTTTGATTCCCAAAATACTGAAAAGCTTTCATGTGGTTATATACCAAACAGAGTGATTATCTCCTTACAAACAAGAGTCCCTAAACTTCAACATAACCACCGGTAGAGGTATCTAAGTAAAAGGTTCTGGTGTTGCATGAACTGACAGATCCATGATGCAGTTACCTTTAACTGATTTCATTCTATAAAGATTCATAATTCCTCTTTGCAGACCAAGGCAAATGGCTCTTTGAAATTGGAAGCTCCAAATGGTGCAATATAGCTAGAGGGACTGACATTGATTTTCTTCTACTCTATTTTGGTTAATCTCATTCTCTCCACTGGTAAACTCTTTATGAAAAATATTTAGATTCATGAACGAAAACTCACACCCAATGTCCAAATTTTCCATTTTGTTTATTTCTTTGAAGGCGGAAAAAATCAGTATTTTTGAAGACCCAAGAATCTATATATGCCGATTCCTTTAACATGCACCTCGATTCGAGGCGGGCCTCGAGGCGTCCCACCTCGAACTATTTTCAAAACAATGATAACTGTAAAATAGAGTATTCTGATGGCAGCTACAAATTGACTAAAGGATAATTCACCAACAGAGGTGTGTGTATCACTGAGAGCATTCAACAAGTACAAACGCGATAAAATATCCTAAAACGGTAAAACTTAAAACAAACTTCAACATTCCTCACAACATTCATTTTTTTCTTCAATGCCTCCACATTCTATAAAATAATGCGAACTATTTCAAGCTTGAATCCAGTTATCCCTGCAGATGCCATACTGCCAATCATGATGGCAGCTTTACTAGTACCAGATATAGCCGAGGACTAACCATAGCAATACTTCCATGTTAAATATTTTTAAAAACCAAAAAAAAAAAAAAAAAACACTTCAAATCTACCAAATCATAATTCATTTTCATGACACCCAAAAATACTCGGAATCAAAATAAAATTTGTACTTATAAAGCACGTCTCAAAGACATCACATGCGCACAAAATTCACAAAAAAGAAAAAAGAAAAAGGTATTAACTCAAAGTACGATTCATAATTATAAAAACAATTAAAACAGAGTCATTAAAAAATAAATTAAAATACAAAGAGAAAGTATACCTTGTCGGTCTCCATCTCTTTGGTCACCTTCGATGGCTTCACCACTCTCTTCCCTTTAATAGCCAAAACACATTAACATCGGATTTATTTGGTGAGTAAATAGGTGTAAATTCATACGCTTGTGTGTTTTATGATGTCAATTACCTTTTCGGGTGTGAGAGATTTTGCCATGTCGACTGGGAGGAATTGATTTCTTTTTCTGCTGCCCTTTGAACAGATTCCCCTTCTGCGTCATTTCCGTAGTCTCTCTTAGGGCATCTCCAACCCATAACACCAAATTTGGTGTGAAAATCACACCAAATTTGGTGTTTTGGTGTAATTTTCAAAACTCATCTCCAACCCACTACACTAAATCTTACACCAAATGAATATTTTAATTTTTTTTTCATTTTGCAATAACAAATTTATTTGTTTATACAATTATTTCTTTTGCTTATATTTTATTATTATTAATGTAACTAAATAAAAACCTATATTTAACTAATATTACATTAATTAATTATATTGCAAAATTAATATTACAACTAATATCACAATAAATAAATTATAACTAATATCACAATATAACTTATATTTAACTAATATTTAACTAATATTACATTAATTAATTTATTTGTTTATGCAATTATTTCTTTGATGCTTTTTTAATTAAATTATAATTTTGTTTATTAATTATTTTAGTTTATCAAAATTTTAAGTTTAGTTTATAATAATTTATTGGTAAATATTAACTATTGTTCATCTAAAATAAGAATTATATACAAAATTTAAATAACTAAAACCATGTTACAAATTAATTATATATCAAATATAGGATACAATAGGAATTAAAAGTTTGAAGTAGAAGAAATTGGAGGGCAAAGAGGAATATTTGTATTACACCAAATTTGGTGTAAAGGAATAGTATTACACCAAATTTGGTGTAACACTATTCATTACACCAAATTTGGTGTGATGTTTAGAGTTGGGTTGGAGGGTGTTTTTAGATATTTGGTGTTTTGGTGTGGGTTTTAGAGTTGGGTTGGAGATGGTCTTAAGGGGTTATGAATTTCGATTTTAGGGTTTATAAGCTCCACCTTAGCTCTGGGTTTCGTGTAAAGAGTTATAAAAGGTTTAAATTAGGGGTGTCAATTTGGGTTGGTCCGGGGTTCGTGTGTTCGGGTTCGTAGGTTCGCGTGTCGAAAAATAGCCGACCCGGACCCGACATGTTTAATTATTCGTGTCGAATCTTGAACCCGGACCGACCGCTTATTTCACGGGTAACCCGGACCACCCACTTAACCCGTCTAATAAATTATTTTAATATATATTTAATATTTTTAATCAATAAATTTATTTTTTTAAGAATCATACACTATTCGATCAATAAAAATATTACAATTCACAACATACAAAAAGAAATGACATAATTGCATAAATAACATAACATACTAATCATATTTTGAGGACAATATTCAAAAAAATATGCATAATAATAACAAATACATAATTAATGAGGTTTTATCATTTGAGTTTTAAAAATATTTCTTGTTTGTTATTTTTTTCTTACAATTAATTATTTACTTAATTTTTTTGAAATTCACAAACGGGTTAGACGGGTTAAACGGTCATAGTAGGTTGACCGGACCCGACCTGTTTAATTGGCGGAGTTAGTCGGGTCCGACCATTTCGACCGGACCCACGAAGTCGGACCCATACCCATTAATTTCGTGTTAGGTTCGTGGTCGGGTTTGCGTGTCGGGTCCTAAATTGACACCCCTAGTTTAAATTGGGCAACTTCGGCTCGTGGTTGGTCCACCACTTTTTGCATTTTTAGACCTTGTTCGGATTTAGTCCGATGACGGATGCACTAATTTCGAAAAATTAGGTCTCCGATTAGATGTCAATATTTTTTTCCAAAATTTCCACCCAAAAATACTTTTTATCCAAAATGTGATTGTTTGTGAATTTTTTTCGAAAAATACAAGATATTCATTCATTTTTATTTTTCTAATAATCAATCACATCAAATTATTATTCGACTAAGAGAACATTTGTATCATTATCATCATTACACAACCACACCACCAATATACTATTCACTTTATCTTATTTTTTAAATCATCAATTACTATAAAGTACTATAAAAAAATTCATCACATCAACTAACATCATCATATTTTCATCGACATCAACCACTCTCTAAAAAAATTCACAATTTTTTTAATAAATAACTTTTCATCGCTATTCACCTAAAAAATAAAAACGAACGGAATGAAAAGACATCCAATCACAACCTAGTATTTGAAATTTAATTTTGGGGATCACTATTCACACCCCGAAAACTCTAAGTACACTCACCTCCATATAATTTCAAAATTGTCATTAGTTTAAAAGACTATAATACATTTACTCACATAAAGAAGTACTAAATACACCCCTCAAATCTCTAAATACATATTTTATTAAAGCTTATAATTTTCTTCCCCACACAGGTCGCGAAAATCTTTTCACTATACTGCAAGTGTACATCGTAGTTTATAGAATAATAGCAAGCAAGGTGTACTCCTCAGGGATTGAATACGAAACACTTAGGCTATAATAACATCGTATTCCAATTTTATTGAAGCGACCAAAAATCACAAGTTTTATAAATCCTAAATTAACAAGTAAAAATAAAATATGTAAATTTGTAAAAACCCGAACTCCACAAGTCTTTGCAACAAATACAAAAGTAACCTTAGGCACATTATCTCAACATGCTTCTTCTATACTAAATCCTATTTATCAAAACCAATTCATGTGTTTCTATGGGTTCAATTCCTAAATTTGTTTATTTACCCTCCCGAAGAAAATAAACAGTTGAATAATACCAATTGTTAGCATCCTGATAAGTGTATTTTTATGCATGTTTTATGTGTGTATTTGAGTAGAAATTGAGTTATTTTGTTGTTAGTTTCATTAGTTTTTGATTGTACATTGTTTATACTACTTGGGGTGCTTTTATTGGTGTAGGTTGACCATTCGGGGCTAATTTTGGTGAATTTCGGACCATGGATTCATGTCAAACATGCCGGGAGTTTAAGGATGCAAAAAACGCTCGATATTCCAAGCAAAACGAGTCATTTAGGGGCCTTTTGGTCCAACACGGGCGGGGTGTCGGGCAACACGGCCATGTTGAAGGGGATCAAAAGAGGAGGAAAAATCGCACAAAACAGACCGAACACGGCCTGGCCGTGTCGCATAACACGGCCGTGTCGTACAAACACGGCCTGGCCGTGTTACTGACACGGCCGTGTCGGGCGTATCTTCGACAAAATTTGTGCGGACGGCCTGGCCGTCTTTGCCTAACACGGCGTGTCAGGACCCTTGCAACTTTTCCATGCGAAAATTATGGAAAACTCACCTACCAAGCCTTTTGACCACTTTTATACACCTTTAACACCCAATTTTGCTGCAACATGTCCCCATATTCCCTCAATCATCATGTGTATACAATGATTCAACCAACTCAACCATGAATGTGCATACAATGATTCAACTAACAAGCATGGAAATGGGGCATTTGTTAATATGGTATTTCACAAGATGGTGCTTATAAAAGCCAAGAGTTTGAGTTGGAAAAGCATTCATGTAATATTCACTCATAGAGAGATTCATAGTGTTTAACATTTTGAGTGGAATTGGGATCAAGAGGTCTTGGAGGAGTAAGCTTGAGGCAACATTGGGGAAGAAGGCTTGGAGCAACATCATCAAGTCAATTGAGATTTTGATAAAGATAAGTACACCATGTCTACAATGTTTACATCTTCTTGTGTAATTTATTCTTTGGTCAAAATCATGTGTAGCTAAACTCCTAGTGTTTGAATGTAATGAACTCTAGTATGGATTTGTGATTAAGGTGTGTATGTTTTTAATAAAATCTTCATGTCTTGTGTGATTCACTTATATTATGCTTCGTTCATTCGAATTGATATATGCACAATATTGATTTGAAGTTTATTTTTCATCCGGAAATCGAGAGATTCATGGTGAAATAGAACCTATATAAGTGAAAAGAGTTGCATGCAATCCTAGATATAGGGCGACATAAATCTTCCGGATTAGGGTCAAACCTAATATGGGAATTCATAAATCGTTATAATGCAATCTTGGGGTTTTAACTAGAAAGAGATTTCAGTTAATCAACTTGAGATTAGGAGTTTTTCGCGCTTGAAAGGGATTAACTTAAATCGAATTTCTACGGTCCACATAGCATGAGATTTTATTAAAAGAGGTTGGTTTTTGCTAAGGGCTTATGGTTGAATCTTTTAACTTGTTAAATCACAAAAACATTCTAGAGGGATTTACATTCAAACACACTTCTATCTCTTGATTTCTTATTCTACAAATTTTACTTCATTTTTACACTTCGATAATTTAGATTCTTTATCAAACAAAAACTCTGAAAATTGTTAGATTAAATAACAAAAAGACGGTAATTATTAGTACTTATAATCCTCGTGGGAATGACACTCGGTACTCAATAATCTATACTATAAAACGATAGGTGCACTTGCCTACGGTTTTAAAGGTAGCTTTTGAGCCATCAAGTTTTTGGCGCCGTCGCGGGATTGTAATATTAAGAACACCTTATTTTTGTTAATTTAATCATTTTTTTTTTTCATCATTTGTCTTTCTTTTTATCTATCTTTGTAAGTCTTGGATTACACTTATCCTCTTTATTTACCGCATGCATGCCTACTGTCGTCGAATTTTGGAAGCGCGACACCGCCCGGTAGCAATACGAGAGGAAAGTATTAATACGACCACGAGGAGGATATTAACGAAGGCAAGGATCCCGATATGGCGGATGAACAAAGAACTATGCGACGATTACGCCAAGCCATCCATGGATGGCACGACGTCAAGCATTGTAAGGCCATTGTTGCCGCCAACAATTTTGAAATTAAACCCAACGTTATTCAAATGGTGCAACAGCTTGTCCAATTTGACGGTCTACCGGATGAAGATCCCATAATCACATCGCGAATTTTCTTGAAATTTGCGACACTTTCAAAATCAACGGGGTCTCCGATGATGCCATCCGCCACGCTTATTCCCATTCTCTCTCCGGGGACGAGCAAAACAAAGGTTAAATACTTTGCCAAAGGGAACGATTACAAACGTGGAACATCATGGCGAAAAGTTCCTTTTGAAATATTTTCCACCGGCCAAAATCGCACGATTGAGGAATGAAATCTCTTCATTCACTCAAGAGGACGACGAGACTTTGTACGACACTGGGAGAGATTCAAAGAGTTGCTTTGCGAAAATGCCCACATCATGGCCTCCCCATTTGGATGCAAGTCCAAACGTTTTACAATGGGCTACTCTCATCGACGAGGCAAATGATTGATGCGGCGGCGGGGAACTCTTAATAACAAAACGCCTAAGCCGCTCAGATTTGATTGAGGAATGGCCATGAATGGCTACCAATGGCAATCCATATGAGGTAAAACTAACAGTCGGTTGGTGTTTATAATGCGGATCAGGTGGTTACACTAGCCGCACAGTCGAAACTTTGACCCAAAAGATCGACGATCTAGCAACTCCTAAACCACCACCACCGCACGTTTTATCTTGTGAAACTTGCGGCGGATTGCATAATCATCAAGACGCCCACACATAATACCTCACGCCGAACATGCTAATTACGTTGGGAATCAAGGCGAAATTACCCAAGTAATCCTTACAGCAACACATATAATCCTGGGTGGCGACAACATCCTAATTTTGGTTGGGGAAATCAAGGCCAACCACGACCTAATCCCAATCCTGATCTACACACGTCTCCCGGATCTCAGCCAAATCAAGGTAAACCTAACTTGGAAGATCTTATAACAAAGTTTGTGCAATCAACAGATACCCGATTCCAAGCGGTGGAAACATCCTTGAGAAATCAAGAGGCATCTATCCATAATCTGGAAAACCAAATAGGCCAGATTGCGAAGATGATTTCCGAAAGGCCACAAGGAAGTTTACCGGGTAACACCGAGCCAAACCCAAGGGAGCACGTAAAGGCAATCACCATCAGTTTTCCATATGATCATGATTATGCCAACACCACCATGCGAAATATGTGGAGGACGACAGACACGAAGAAAATCCCATGAAAAAGGTGGTCGTCGAATACAAGCCCAAGATCCCTTACCGGAGTTTAACTGAAGAAGATAGAAAGGAGGACAAATTTGGTAAGTACCTTGAGTCATTCAAGCAATTACATACTAATATTCCATTTGTTGACCCTCCTTCAAAGCATGTTAGGGATCTTAATGACATCATTCCTAGTGAAAATAAGCTTAACAAATTATCAAATGTGCAATTGAATGATAAATGTCCTTCCAATGAACTACCACAAAAATTTAATGATCCAGGAAGCTTTATTATTCCTTGCACAATTGATGGTTTACCTGTTGATAGGGCACTAGCCGACTTGGGAGCTAGTATCAATGTGATGTCTTATGAAACATTCAAGCATGCGGAATTAAGTGAACTTAAACCTATTAGGATGGACATTCAATTAGCCGATAAATCGATTAAACATCCTAGAGGTATTGTTAAAGATGTGCTAGTTAAGATTGATAAATTCATATTTCCGATTGATTTTATTATTCTTGACATGCATGATGATATAGTTCCCTTAATTCTAGGGCGTCCCTTTTGCTACCGCTAAATCTCTCATTGATGTACACGATGGAAAACTTACTTTGAGAGTAGGGGGTGAACAAGTTATCTTTAAAATTCCTTTGAGAAATCCTATAAATGATACTTGTTTTCCTATAAACTTGATTGAGACAAGGATAAATGATTCTTTGCTTGATATGTCTTCTAATAAATCCTTGAAAGTATGTGATGTTCAATGTGCAAAAGTTTCCCACGAGATAAATCCCATTTTGAGAATAACATGCGAAAAAATAGGACCATGAAGGTCAATTGTTCAAAAATCGATACGGGTGGCGATGTTGTTCAAAGAGATAAAATTTTTCATAAGTTCAAGGCTCCGCCCGATTAAATCTTCACATTTAAGTGAAATGGTCCAGCTATACGACGTTAAAGAAGCGCTAACCGGAGGCAACCCGATGTTTGTGTGCAATTGTTTTCATTTTTTTTTTTTTTTTTATTTTCTTTCAAAATAATCACAAGTCCTTAGAGTCATCTTCAAATCATAAAAAAAAAAAACTCTTGAGCTTCTTCTTGCTTGTCCTAATTGGGAATATTTGAGATTTCACGGTATTCGAGTTGTGTGTTGCTTAACGTTGATTAGGTATGAAGATGCCGTTGAAGGTCCCGTACCAAAACAACCCAATGGTCGCTCAACACCGATTCCACTATTGTAGTAAGGTCGTATTTTTTTTTCCACCTCTTTTATATCATTCTAATTTCTTTTTTTTTTTTTTTTTTTTTTTTTTTTTTTTGAGTGTTTTGTGTGTGTTTGTCCATTTCTTTCTTTCACATTGAGGACAATGTGAATCTTAAAGTTGGAGGTGGGTACAATAACATTTTCGGAATGCTTGTGTGTTTGTTTTCAAGAGATGTGATTTTTTTTTTTTAACAAATTGAGTATTTGCTAGTCAATAACTTGGCCCAATTATACCTATATTAACTTGTTAATTTGTGTTTTCAAGTGTGAAGTAATTGATTGTCTAGGATAGATTGACGTGGATGCGGGCTAAATTTTGACGAGATTTCCAACACCATAAATATTTGATGTGTTAAGGCATATACGACGATACTTAGTGCTATGAACTTCCGAGAACTCATGATTTAGTAGTGGTTAACTCGTTGTTAAACCAAGCTTGTGAAAAGAAAAAGAAGAAAAAAAAAATGGACCAATCGAGGTTATACTCCTCTATTTGTTGTTGCTTAGTAACTAGGAGCATTCATGAGCCCCATGTTTGTCTTTTACGTAAAACGGCGACACGAATATGAGTATGGGAAACCACCCTAGGAGTGTTTGAACAGAAATTCAAAATATAAACCTAGTGGAAGCATGTCTCGAAGGTCCCAAAAAAAAAAAAAAAAAAACAAACAAAAGAGAACGAAAAAAAAAGGGAGAATGAATACTCCTTGACTTCTCATTCCAATAAAGTTCAAGAAGCTTGGTTATATGACTAGTAGGCTAACTACAATGATCCATTGAGTTCTTGTATTTTCATAGCATTATTGAATTGAAGTTGTTCATAACTATCAATATTTGTGGTGTGATGATTTCAAGTCTCAATAATACCTACGATATTACGGTCTTTCTTGAATGATCGATCGCTTTGCAAAACAATTTTTTTACTGAATGGTTAATTCGGGTTGAAAAGGCCAAGAACTTGACTGCTTGTGTTCAATGTGTTAATAAAAAAAAAAAAAAAAAAATTTTGTGTTGAAATGTATTGAATCCCTCATTTTGGTTTTATGTTTTGCTTGAGGACAAGCAAAGTTCAAAGTTGGAGGTGGTTTGATAAGTGTATTTTTATGCATGTTTTATGTGTGTATTTGAGTAGAAATTGAGTTATTTTGTTGTTAGTTTCATTAGTTTTTGATTGTACATTGTTTATACTCTTTGTGGGGTGCTTTTATTGGTGTAGGTTGACCATTCGGGGCTAATTTTGGTGAATTTCGGACCATGGATTCATGTCAAAACATGCCGGGGAGTTTAAGGATGCAAAAACGCTCGATATTCCAAGCAAAACGAGTCATTTAGGGGCCTTTTTGGTCCAACACGGGCAGGGGGTGTCGGGCAACACGGCCATGTTGAAGGGGATCAAAAGAGGAGGAAAAATCGCACAAAACAGACCGAACACGGCCTGGCGTGTCGCATAACACGGCCTGGCCGTGCGTGTTACTGACACGCTGGCCGTGTCGGGCGTATCTTCGAAGAAAAATTTGTGCAAAGACGGCCGGCCGTCTTTGCTAAACACGGCGTGTCCGGACCCTTTTTGCAACTTTTCCATGCGAAAATTATGGAAAACTCACCTACCAAGCCTTTTGACCACTTTTATACACCTTTAACACCCAATTTTGCTGCAACATGTCCCCATATTCCCTCAATCATCATGTGTATACAATGATTCAACCAACTCAACCATGAATGTGCATACAATGATTCAACTAACAAGCATGGAAATGGGGCATTTGTTAATATGGTATTTCACAAGATGGTGCTTATAAAAGCCAAGAGTTTGAGTTGGAAAAGCATTCATGTAATATTCACTCATAGAGAGATTCATAGTGTTTAACATTTTGAGTGGAATTGGGATCAAGAGGTCTTGGAGGAGTAAGCTTGAGGCAACATTGGGGAAGAAGGCTTGGAGCAACATCATCAAGTCAATTGAGATTTTGATAAAGATAAGTACACCATGTCTACAATGTTTACATCTTCTTGTGTAATTTATTCTTTGGTCAAAATCATGTGTAGCTAAACTCCTAGTGTTTGAATGTAATGAACTCTAGTATGGATTTGTGATTAAGGTGTGTATGTTTTTAATAAAATCTTCATGTCTTGTGTGATTCACTTATATTATGCTTCGTTCATTCGAATTGATATATGCGCAATATTGATTTGAAGTTTATTTTTCATCCGGGAAATCGAGAGATTCATGGTGAAATAGAACCTATATAAGTGAAAAGAGTTGCATGCAATCCTAGATATAGACGACATAAATCTTCCGGATTAGGGTCAAACCTAATATGGGAATTCATAAATCGTTATAATGCAATCTTGGGGTTTTAACTAGAAAGAGATTTCATTAATCAACTTGAGATTAGGAGTTTTTCGCCTTGAGAAAGGGATTAACTTAAATCGGGAATTTCTACGGTCCACATAGCATGAGATTTTATTAAAAGAGGTTGGTTTTTGCTTAAGGGCTTATGGTTGAATCTTTTAACTTGTTAAATCACAAAAACATTCTAGAGGGATTTACATTCAAACACACTTCTATCTCTTGATTTCTTATTCTACAAATTTTACTTCATTTTTACACTTCGATAATTTAGATTCTTTATCAAACAAAAACTCTAAAAATTGTTAGATTAAATAACAAAAAGACGGTAATTATTAGTACTTATAATCCTCGTGGAATGACACTCGGTACTCAATAATCTATACTATAAAACGATAGGTGCACTTGCCTACGGTTTTAAAGGTAGCTTTTGAGCCATCAAGTTTTTGGCGCCGTCGCCGGGATTGTAATATTAAGAACACCTTATTTTTGTTAATTTAATCATTTTTTTCATCATTTGTCTTTCTTTTTATCTATCTTTGTAAGTCTTGGATTACACTTATCCTCTTTATTTACTGCAGATGCATGCCTACTCGTCGTCGAATTTGGAAGCGCGACACCGCCGGTAGCAATACGAGAGGAAAGTATTAATACTGAGACCACGAGGAGGATATTAACGAAGGCAAGGATCCCGATATGGCGGATGAACAAAGAACTATGCGATTACGCCAAGCCATCCATGGATGGCACGACGCCAAGCATTGTAAGGCCCGCCGTTGCCGCCAACAATTTTGAAATTAAACCCAACGTTATTCAAATGGTGCAACAACTTGTCCAATTTGACGGTCTACCGGATGAAGATCCCAATAATCACATCGCGAATTTTCTTGAAATTTGTGACACTTTCAAAATCAACGGGGTCTCCGATGATGCCATCCGCCACGCTTATTCCCATTCTCTCTCCTCCGGGACGAGCAAAACAGTGGTTAAATACTTTGCCAAAGGAACGATTACAACGTGGAACATCATGGCGAAAAGTTCCTTTTGAAATATTTTCCACCGCCAAATCGCACGATTGATTGAATGAAATCTCTTCATTCACTCAAGAGGACGACGAGACTTTGTACGACACTTGGGAGAGATTCAAAGAGTTGTCCGCGAAAATGCCCACATCATGGCCTCCCCATTTGGATGCAAGTCCAAACGTTTTACAATGGGCTACTCTCATCGACGAGGCAAATGATTGATGCGGCGGCCGGGGAACTCTTAATAACAAAACGCCGAAGCCGCCAGGATTTGATTGAGGGAATGGCCATGAATGGCTACCAATGGCAATCCATACGAGGTAAAACTAACAGTCGGTTGGTGTTTATAATGCGAGATCAAATGGTTACACTAGCCGCACAGTCGAAACTTTGACCCAAAAGATCGACGATCTAGCAACTCCTAAACCACCACCACCGCACGTTTTATCTTGTGAAACTTGCGGCGGATTGCATAATCATCAAGACCGCCCACACACAATACCTCACGCCGAACATGCTAATTACGTTGGGAATCAAGGCGAAATTACCCAAGTAATCCTTACAAAGAACACATATAATCCTGGGTGGCGACAACATCCTAATTTTGGTTGGGGAAATCAAGGCCAACCACGACCTAATCCCAATCCCGATCTACACACGTCTCCGGATCTCACCAAATCAAGGTAAACCTAACTTGGAAGATCTTATAACAAAGTTTGTGCAATCAACGGATACCCGATTCCAAGCGGTGGAAACATCCTTGAGAAATCAAGAGGCATCTATCCATAATCTGGAAAACCAAATAGGCGGTTGCGAAGATGATTTCGAAAGGCCACAAGGAAGTTTACCGGTAACACCGAGCCAAACCTAGGGAGCACGTAAAGGCAATCACCATCGAGTTTTCCATATGATCATGATTATGCCAACACCACCATGCAGAAATATGTGGAGGACGACAGACACGAAGAAAATCCCATGAAAGAGGTGGTCGTCGAATACAAGCCCAAGATCCCTTACCGGAGTTTAATCAAGAAGATAGAAAGGAGGACAAATTTGGTAAGTACCTTGAGTCATTCAAGCAATTACATACTAATATTCCATTTGTTGACCCTCCTTCAAAGCATGTTAGGGATCTTAATGACATCATTCCTAGTGAAAATAAGCTTAACAAATTATCAAATGTGCAATTGAATGATAAATGTCCTTCCAATGAACTACCACAAAAATTTAATGATCCAGGAAGCTTTATTATTCCTTGCACAATTGAAGATTTACCTATTGATAGGGCACTAGCCGACTTGGGAGCTAGTATCAATGTGATGTCTTATGAAACATTCAAGCATGCGGAATTAAGTGAACTTAAACCTATTAGGATGGACATTCAATTAGCCGATAAATCGATTAAACATCCTAGAGGTATTGTTAAAGATGTGCTAGTTAAGATTGATAAATTCATATTTCCATTGATTTTATTATTCTTGACATGCATGATGATATAGAAGTTCCCTTAATTCTAGGGCGTCCCTTTTGCTACCGCTAAATCTCTCATTGATGTACACGATGGAAAACTTACTTTGAGAGTAGGGGGTGAACAAGTTATCTTTAAAATTCCTTTGAGAAATCCTATAAATGATACTTGTTTTCCTATAAACTTGATTGAGACAAGGATAAATGATTCTTTGCTTGATATGTCTTCTAATAAATCCTTGAAAGTATGTGATGTTCAATGTGCAAAAGTTTCCACGAGATAAATCCCATTTTGAGAATAACATGCGAGAAAAATAGGACCATGAAGGTCAATTGTTCAAAATCGATACGGTGGCGATGTTGTTCAAAGAGATAAAATTTTTCATAAGTTCAAGGCTCCGCCCGATTAAATCTTCACATTTAAGTGAAATGGTCCAGCTATACGACGTTAAAGAAGCGCTAACCGGAGGCAACCCGATGTTTGTGTGCAATTGTTTTCATTTTTTTTATTTTTTTATTTTCTTTCAAAATAATCACAAGTCCTTAGAGTCATCTTCAAATCATAAAAAAAAAAAAAAAACTCTTGAGCTTCTTCTTGCTTGTCCTAATTGGGAATATTTGAGATTTCACGGTATTCGAGTTGTGTGTTGCTTAACGTTGATTAGGTATGAAGATGCCGTTGAAGGTCCCGTGCAAAACAACCCAATGGTCGCTCAACACCGATTCCACTATTGTAGTAAGGTCGTATTTTTTTTTTTTTCCACCTCTTTTATATCATTCTAATTTCTTTGTTTTTTTTTTTTTTTTTTTTTTTGAGTGTTTTGTGTGTGTTTGTCCATTTCTTTCTTTCACATTGAGGACAATGTGAATCTTAAAGTTGGAGGTGGGTACAATAACATTTTCGGAATGCTTGTGTGTTTGTTTTCAAGAGATGTGATTTTTTTTTTTAACAAATTGAGTATTTGCTAGTCAATAACTTGGCCCAATTATACCTATATTAACTTGTTAATTTGTGTTTTCAAAGTGTGAAGTAATTGATTGTCTAGGATAGATTGACGTGGATGCGGGCTAAATTTTGACGAGATTTCCAACACCATAAATATTTGATGTGTTAAGGCATATACGACGATACTTAGTGCTATGAACTTCCGAGAACTCATGATTTAGTAGTGGTTAACTCGTTGTTAAACCAAGCTTGTGAAAAGAAAAAGAAGAAAAAAAAATGGACCAATCGAGGTTATACTCCTCTATTTGTTGTTGCTTAGTAACTAGGAGCATTCATGAGCCCCATGTTTGTCTTTTACGTAAAACGGCGACACGAATATGAGTATGGGAAACCACCCTAGGAGTGTTTGAACAGAAATTCAAAATATAAACCTAGTGGAAGCATGTCTCGAAAGGTCCCAAAAAAAAAAAAAAAAAAAAAAAACAAAAGAGAACGAAAAAAAAAAAAAAAAGGAGAATGAATACTCCTTGACTTCTCATTCAATAAAGTTCAAGAAGCTTGGTTATATGACTAGTAGGCTAACTACAATGATCCATTGAGTTCTTGTATTTTCATAGCATTATTGAATTGAAGTTGTTCATAACTATCAATATTTGTGGTGTGATGATTTCAAGTCTCAATAATACCTACTGATATTACGGTCTTTCTTGACAGTCGATCGCTTTGCAAAACAATTTTTTTACTGAATGGTTAATTCGGGTTGAAAAGGCCAAGAACTTGACTGCTTGTGTTCAATGTGTTAATAAAAAAAAAAAAAAAAAATTTGTGTTGAAATGTATTGAATCCCTCATTTTGGTTTTATGTTTTGCTTGAGGACAAGCAAAGTTCAAAGTTGGAGGTGGTTTGATAAGTGTATTTTTATGCATGTTTTATGTGTGTATTTGAGTAGAAATTGAGTTATTTTGTTGTTAGTTTCATTAGTTTTTGATTGTACATTGTTTATACTACTGTGGGGTGCTTTTATTGGTGTAGGTTGACCATTCGGGGCTAATTTTGGTGAATTTCGGACCATGGATTCATGTCAAAACATGCCGGGGAGTTTAAGGATGCAAAAACGCTCGATATTCCAAGCAAAACGAGTCATTTAGGGGCCTTTTTGGTCCAACACGGGCAGGGGGTGTCGGGCAACACGGCCATGTTGAAGGGGATCAAAAGAGGAGGAAAAATCGCACAAAACAGACCCGAACACGGCCTGGCCGTGTCGTACAACACGGCCGTGTCGTACAACACGGCCGTGTCGCATAACACGGCCTGGCCTGGCCGTGTTACTGACACGGCCGTGTCGCGTATCTTCAAGAAAAATTTGTGCAAAGACGGCCTGGCCGTCTTTGCCAACACGGCGTGTCCGGACCCCTTTTGCAACTTTTCCATGCGAAAATTATGGAAAACTCACCTACCAAGCCTTTTGACCACTTTTATACACCTTTAACACCCAATTTTGCTTGCAACATGTCCCCATATTCCCTCAATCATCATGTGTATACAATGATTCAACCAACTCAACCATGAATGTGCATACAATGATTCAACTAACAAGCATGGAAATGGGGCATTTGTTAATATGGTATTTCACAAGATGGTGCTTATAAAAGCCAAGAGTTTGAGTTGGAAAAGCATTCATGTAATATTCACTCATAGAGAGATTCATAGTGTTTAACATTTTGAGTGGAATTGGGATCAAGAGGTCTTGGAGGAGTAAGCTTGAGGCAACATTGGGGAAGAAGGCTTGGAGCAACATCATCAAGTCAATTGAGATTTTGATAAAGATAAGTACACCATGTCTACAATGTTTACATCTTCTTGTGTAATTTATTCTTTGGTCAAAATCATGTGTAGCTAAACTCCTAGTGTTTGAATGTAATGAACTCTAGTATGGATTTGTGATTAAGGTGTGTATGTTTTTAATAAAATCTTCATGTCTTGTGTGATTCACTTATATTATGCTTCGTTCATTCGAATTGATATATGCGCAATATTGATTTGAAGTTTATTTTTCATCCGGAAATCGAGAGATTCATGGTGAAATAGAACCTATATAAGTGAAAAGAGTTGCATGCAATCCTAGATATAGGGACGACATAAATCTTCCGGATTAGGGTCAAACCTAATATGGGAATTCATAAATCGTTATAATGCAATCTTGGGGTTTTAACTAGAAAGAGATTTCAGTTAATCAACTTGAGATTAGGAGTTTTTCGCCTTGAGAAAGGGATTAACTTAAATCGGGAATTTCTACGGTCCACATAGCATGAGATTTTATTAAAAGAGGTTGGTTTTTGCTTAAGGGCTTATGGTTGAATCTTTTAACTTGTTAAATCACAAAAACATTCTAGAGGGATTTACATTCAAACACACTTCTATCTCTTGATTTCTTATTCTACAAATTTTACTTCATTTTTACACTTCGATAATTTAGATTCTTTATCAAACAAAAACTCTGAAAATTGTTAGATTAAATAACAAAAAGACGGTAATTATTAGTACTTATAATCCTCGTGAATGACACTCGGTACTCAATAATCTATACTATAAAACGATAGGTGCACTTGCCTACGGTTTTAAAGGTAGCTTTTGAGCCATCACATCCCTACTCAACAATTAATATCAACTCCCAAAAGATCTTTGAATTGAAGTACTCTTCACAAATAATTGTAGTCTCCGATACATTACCCTTATTTAAGTCTGAACTCGATTTTCATTTATTAGAACTCATCTCCCGAATTATGAACTAACAAATATGACATACAAATATTTGGCTAAATAATCTACAAGAAATAAGTATTCAAATTCATATAATATAACACATAAATCAATTAAGAAAACTATCAATACAGATTTAACATGAATCCACAGTTTTGATTATGCCCTAAACTAAGAAAGATTAACCCAACATATTTGATAACAAATTCATAGACAAAGTTGAAATCAAATAGTTTGACATCGTTTAAGTACAAACAAGATATCTAAACTAAAAAGATACTTCTCAAAAATTAAAAAAATAAAAAGATAGAACCCTTCTTGTCAGAATGGATGCTTCTTTCCGGCCTTCAACCCTTGTGTTTAGTAGATGCGAAAGGCCTTGTGGTGCTCTTCATAGATTAGCCCTCCTCTCTTAGAAGAATGTTGATTTATGTAATCCTAATGTATTGTAGTGTATTTTCAGATGTAATGGCTTGTATTTTTGTGCAAGGCCTTGGTCCCTTTATATAGGTGCTTTGAGAGACCACTGGTGGAATTCTGATGAGAAAAGGACACAAAAATCAGACGCAGACAGATCACGTAGCCTGTGTGCAGATCACACAGCCAGGTCGTGTAAATGGTTCCAGCCTCTGTTTTTGCTCCGAACACTTCACACGGTCGTGTACCTTCCACATGGTCAGGTCGTGTAACATGTCTCTGAAATTTAAGTCGCACGAACATGTAGAAACCATACGGATACAACTCACACGGTCGTGTGAGCTTCACACGGGCTGACCGTGTGATGTATTTTTCTCCCTGTTCTTCATTTATTCGATCGTCTCTTCGCATTCTTCAATCTCGTCCAGGCTTTCTAATTGATATCTTTCTGTTTAAGCTCCGTTTTCTATAAAACGTTATAAGAATACGCAGTATCATGCCCTTCTAAGGAAACCAAGTAAAATACACTAAATATGCGTGCAAATTCATCAATAATATATCAGTTTAAGCCCTTAAATGTACGTATATTTTACACACGCCCCCTATACAACAACTCACAAAAATAAATAAAAATAAAGATTAAGTTAATACTAAAATTAAAAGATGAATTAAAATCAAATTAAATGAAGGTGATCTAAAAAAACAAAAATAAGAAATAATTTGGGTTGTCTCCCATAAAGCGCTAAGTTTTACGTCCTTAGCCAGACTTTAGATTTCTAGCATTACCGTCGTTGAATTGTGTCGGTTGAAATCTTTGAGCCCTCATATTCTGTAACATCCATCAGACGAATGACATTGCATTGTTGCCTCGGATTAAGTTCAGTATCGCTTGGGAATTTGTCCTTTTCATATTGGTCTCCCACTGCAGTAGCGATTTAGGCTACTTGTGTTTCCAAAGATTTCAGTCTTGCATTCACGTTTGTGTTCAACTGAGTGACATGTTCCTCAATCCCGTATATCTTTACTTCATCCTTGTTCAGTCTAGCCCTAGTTTCTCTCATAAACGAGGATAACATCTCTTCTACATATGTTTTCTTATCATTGGACTACGCTCTGCCTTGATTACCCACATTACATCCAGGAGGTGGCTGCAAAATATTTTTATTATTAGCATATGAAAAATTCTCGTGGTTTCACAGCCCCGAATGATAATAATTGGGTGCCTGATTATTTTTATAGTTGTTATTGAAATTCCTTTGTTGTCCCACAAAATTAGCCTCTTCTTCAACAACAACAGGATCTCTAGAAGCCGCTTGCTGCATCGCATCCAGTTTCATAATAAGTACGAATACTTGTTCTATGAGCATGACAACTTTCTCATCCTGGACCTCTGCGACACGTCGGACAGTGGATCTCTCGGATAGACACTAGTAACTTTTGTTTGCCATCTCCTCTAAAAATTCTAGTGTCTCATCTAGATATTTCCCTAATAGTGCACCTCTAGATGCAACATCTATAATAGTGCTTGTGTTGCCACTTAAACCATTATAAAAATACTGAACCTGTTGATAATCGGGATATCCATGCTGAGAGCACTTCCTCAATAACTCTCTAAACCTATCCCATGCCTCATATAATGGCTCTGCATCTAGCTGCCTAAACTGGGCGATCTCTGATTTCAATTGCAGTATCTTACTAGGGAGAAAATATTTGGCTAGAAACTGATGACTTAGTTCAGCCCAATCTGATGTGGGTAGTGTTAGAGAGCATAACCATCTCTTAGCCTTATCGCACAGAGAAAATGTGAAAAAGCGGCATCGAATGATATCCTCAGAAACACCATTCATTTTAACAAAGATGTTCGAGATCTCTAAGAATTGCACGTGATTCGTGTTTGGATCCTCAACGACTCTAACCCCAAACTGGTTTTGTGAAACCATCTTGATCAATGCAGGTTTTAGTTCAAAGTTATTTGCATTGATCGGTAGACGGGCCACACCCCCCATAAGTTCGACTAACCTCCGTTGAAGTAATCCCTAACCGCCCTCTTCTCGCGAGCCTTTCCACTATCCGGTCCGTCCGCCCACCCTAAGTGGGTATTCGTCATTGTTCTGTTATTCACGACATTCGATTATCCGCCATTGCTTTAGATCTTTTCCTTAATCTGTTTCGTTGTTTTCTCAATTTTCAAATCAATGGGTATTGGTATGCGGCAGATCCGGAACAATGATTATGCACTATCTACACTTAACAAAAACAATGTTAGAACTAAAACAATAAAAATATTTATAAAATGAAAAAAAAATAAAATAAAAAAATATATTTACAAAAAAATCGAAAAAATCCAGCAAAATTATTTAAATTTTTTTGCTTCAATTAAGATTGAACTACTTATCACTATATCTAAGTAGAATATTTCAATCACCTAAATCTGTGCAAAAACTTGGTCGCGAAAATCTTTTTACTTTCTTTGCAAGTGTACAACGTAGTTTATAGAATAATGGCAAGCAATGTCGTATTCCTCAATGATTGAATATGAAACACTTAAGTTATAATAATATCGTATTCCAATTTTATTGAAGCGACCGAAAATCACAAGTTTTATAAATCCTAATTTAACAAGTAAAAATAAAATATATAAATTTGTAAAAACCCGAACTCCACAAGTTTTTGCAACAAATACGAAAGTAACCCTAGGCACATAATCTCAACATGCTTCTTCTATACTAAATCCAATCAATATTTATCAAAACCAATTCATGTGTTTCTATGGGTTCAATTCCTAAACTTGTTTATTCTTCCTCCCGAAGCAAATAAACAGTTGAATAAGACCAATTGCTAGCATCCCTACTCAACAATTAATATCAACTCCCAAAAGATCTTTGAATTGAAGTACTCCCCATAAATAGTTGTAGTCTCCCAATACATTACCCCTAGTTATGTCTGAACTCGATTTTCATTTGTTAGAACTCATCTCCCGAATTATGAACTAACAAATACGACATGTAAATTATTAGCAAAATAATTTACAAGAATAAGCATCTCAATTCATATAATAGAACACATAAATCAATTAACAAAACAATCAATATAAATTTAACATAAATCCACGCTTTGATTTTGCCTAGGATCGAAAGATTAGCCCAACATATTGATAACAAATTCATAGACAAAGTTGAAATCAAATAGCTTGACACCGTTTAAGTATAAACAAGAGATCTAAACTAAAAAGATAGAACCCTTCTTGTCGGATGAATCCTCCTTTCCGACTTCCGAACCCTTGTACTTATGTAGATGTGAAAGGCCTTATGGTGCTCTTCATAGATTAGCCCTCCTCTCTCGAAGACTGTTGATTTGTGTAATCCTAGTGTATTGTAGTGTATTTTTCGATGTAATGACTTGTATTTTCGTGCAAGGCCTTGGTCCCCTTATATAGGTGCTTTGAGAGATCACTTGGTAGAGTTCGATGGGAAAAGAACACAAAAATCGAGACGCAGATAGATTGCACGGCTGTGTGCATATCACACGACCAGGTCGTGTAAATGGTTTCAAACTCGCTTTTTGCTCCGAACACTTCGCACGGTAGTGTACCTTCCACACGGTCGGATCGTGTTACATGTCTCCAAAATTCAAGTCGCACGAACGTGTAGAAACCACACAGATACAACTCACACGGTTGTGTGAGCTTCATCTGGCTGGCCGTGTGATGTGTTTTTCTTCGTTTATTCGTTCTTCTCTTCGCACTCTTCAATGTTGTCCGAGCCTTCTAACTGATATCTTTCCATTTAAGCTCCGTTTCCTGTAAAAAGTTACAAAAATATGTAGTATCATGTCCTTCTAAGGATACCAAGTAAAATACACTAAATATGCGTGCAAATGCATCAATAATATATCATTTTAAGCTCTAAAATGCACGTATATTTTACACATATTACACACCCACCATATTATTCTTCTTCTTGAGCGAAGCTGGATTTTTTTCTTTCTATAAACCCTAGATTTTTCAACACTCATATTGTTGCAAATATAAACAACAAAGAATTCATTTTAATCGATAATGTAAGTATATTGATATTTACACTTAAACTATGTTATTTCTTTATGTTTACAATTTTTTTAACATTGAAAATTGCAATTGAATAATAGTAGAGCGACACTTGGCACAATTATACATTGCCCGGTCACACACGCTCATCGTGCCATGTTTATATGTGGCACGATATAGTGTTTCCATCGTGCATCATGCCACATATGAAATATGGCACGACCATTATTATGCGAACAAGAAAAAATCTTATTGTTGATTTTTTTAAATAGAATCAAACTCATGCCTATAGAGTATAGTGTTGTTGGTCCTCTGAATGATCAAATTATTCAAAACCAACATGAGCTTTGTGTTGATATGGATTACACACATGTGTTCACGATGTATGATTTTTTTGATTCTCGCGAGAAATTATTAGATTGGAAGCGTGAAAGAGGAATGAGCATGTCATGGTGATAATAATTAAAAGACGTCGGTGTGGTTGACTAAGAAAAGGCCTCGGGTATTTTTGGCTTGTGAACATAGTGGGCAACACCGTGAATCGAAAAATAGTGAAAATGTCAAAAAGATGATGTGAGCAATGTTAAAAGGAATGTGACTAAGAGCAAAACCGAATAAAAAGTGCGATTGCATAAGCCCCTAAATGCACGTATATTTACACATAAAAATTCCCCCAAACTTAGACCATTGCTCGTCAGTCGAGCAACCTAAGAAAAAATAATTCAATGAGGTAGATAGAACAACACAAAAACACTACAAACACATATTTTCAATCAAATCAACACTTTAGCAAACATGCAACTCATCATCAAAAAGTCATCAATTACAAATTCAACAGAATCAATATTCATCTCATTATTCGACATCACGACTCTCAAGAAGTAGTGTATCACTCAACCCTCAAAGTATATGGGGCGTGTATACGCTCATATCAATTCAATGAAGTAGAACTACCATAGGCTTGCAAATCGTCTAACATCTCTACCACTCAACTGTGCACAATTCTAGAATCAAAAAGGATTTTTCTTTGGTTGTAATGTAGGCTCTTTGGTTAGGGTAGGAAAAATATGGATTGAGTGACTTGACTTGAGCAAATAGAATTTAAAGCACACATACATTCAATTCACCAACCCAATTCATCTAAAGAATTATTCTTTCAAATTATTTTCTTTTTCAACTCTTCTTCCATCCTTTTCTTCTTTTTTCATTCTTAAGCCCTTGTCTTCTTTCTTTTGCCTTAAACTCTCAACTTTTCTCAAAATTTTTAGATTTCTTTTCTTTTCTTTTCTTCTTTCTTTTGCTTGATTTTTCATTCTTTTCTTTAATTTCAAGTTCTTTTCGAGCTTCAACGTTCATTCACCTATTCACCGATCATCCCTATTTGCCAACCATTCTTTCTTTTTTTTTCTTCAAAATTAAACCACATCTCCTTCAAAATAAATATCACTATAAGCTCTTTGGGGATAAAATATTTTAAGCTCAAAGCTCAGAATGTGTCTAACAATAAACAAAGTTGAAGCTCAAAGTGGCTAACTAGAGAATCATGAGTTCGGATGTAGGCTTTTTAAAGCAAATATGCTTAAACAAAAATGGCCTTAAATCATTTTCATAAATTGCACACATATGTAGTTTTAACAAAGATACCATTGCAAGTTCTAGAGTTCTATCAACATGAATGACATACTCAACAAAAATAAGCCTGCACAAGATAGGGGTGGCCAAATGAAATCGAAACCGGGTTCCAAACTGGCATCGGGAACCAATGACGATCAACGATTCCAAAACTGAACCATGGTTCTCGTTTCGGTCTCAAAACCGTGGAACCAGCGGTTTTAATTGTCGGTTAGAATCGTATGTGGAACCGTCGGTGGAACCGTGGTAGAACCGTTGGTTTCAAGGTTAAAACCAATGTTTTCTATTTTTATTTGGTAAAATTTGCTATAAGAAGTTTATTATGATATTTTATATTCGTAACCACTTGAGACACATTTTAAATCAAATATTGTAAGCGAACTATATGAACTTTGATTCTTTTTTTTTAAACATAAGCGAAAGATTTTATATCCACACACACAATCCACAAAACACCTAGGCACACTTGCCTAACAAACACCTACTTTGGAACATAATCCAAAAGGAGAATACCACCAAGTTTTGGGGCACAAATGAAACAAAAAAAAAAATCAGGGCCCAAAATGAACTGTTCAAAACAGCAAAATAAAGCAGCAGAAGACCAAAAAATAAACAACATAGCCTCCCACCGATCCCAATCTCTGTCAAAAAAAAGGACTAAGAATGAAGATCTTCTACCAGGACAAAAATCCCTAAGACATCTTCAAATCCAATCCATTAGAATTTTCAAACTCCATCCATTCCCCTTGAGCCATAGCCACCAACTCAATCTCAATGATGTTATTTTTCTGAAATTTCCAAGCATTTCTCGTTTTCCAAATCCACCATAAGAGGTAAGTAGAGAGATTGATCCGGTCAATGAAAGCCAGATTCCAAGGCAACAAACAAATTGAGATCCACCATTCTTTCACGGTTAGATCCTGATGGTAGACCCCATCCCAACACACTGGTGCAATCTTCCAAATCCTTTGAGCTTTAGCACAATGGAACAAAATGTGCTCAACAGTCTCCTCCTCCTCACCACACCAGCCACACACACACTATCCACAGACACACCTCTCCTTTTCAAACAACTCAGAACAGGTAGCACATTGTTGATGCACTTCCATAGAAAATGTTTGATTTTTGCCTTGATCTTCAACTTCCACACCATCTTCCAACACTTTCTTCTTATCTCCCTATCCAAGATACCTTCCCCTTCACCCAATTTAAGCATTTTGTTAGAGCACAGAACTTGATAAGCTGACTGAACAGAATAAATTCTGTTTGAAGTTAGCTTCCACACTAGTCTGTCTCTCCCCTTCTGCCAGTAAATGGGGGTGTTTTGAATAGCATAAGCCTCCTGAATTTAAATAACTGATGCAACAACTCCACATTCCAATGTCTACCTTCATTCTTCATTAGTTCCCACACCCAAGTAAAGTCCTCCTGATTCTGCCTGCCAGACTTGGGAGTAGGGGAGTGGAAATTAAAAAGCCATGGATGTTCCCACACTCTTACTGATTTTTCATCAGCTATCTGGTAAGAACGTCCAAGGTCAAGCACATATCTAGCTTTCATAAAGCACTTCCACATCTATGAATCATTAGCTTTAATAGCAGTGGTCAGCAATCCCCCCTTAGGAAAATATCTATCCCTTAAGAATTTTCCAACAAGAGAATTAGCTTGTAAAAGGATCCTCCATCGCTGTTTAGCTAATAACGCGTCATTAAACAACCCAATATCTTGAAACTTCAACCCACCATCCTCCTTAGTCATAACCATATTCTCCCTTATTACTATATCCATGTAGAATCATTCAATCTCCGGCAATGGTGCCAAAAACTTGATCATGAAAATCTTTTTACTAAACTGCAAGTTTACAGTATAGCAAGCAGATATCAGCGAGCAACGTCGTATTCCTCAGGGATTGAATACGAAACACGTCGAGTGTAGTAAATATCGTATTTTATTTTTATTATAGCAATCAAAAATCAAACAGTTTGTTATTCTAAACTAATCTTAATTTATCAAATAAGAATATCTAAAATTATTAAAGACCCAACTCCACAAGTTTTCAATAAATATGAAAGTAATCCTAGGCACATAATCTCAACATGGCTCTTCAATATTAATTCCAATTAATGTTTCATCAAAACCAGTTTCTGTGTATCTATGGCTTCAATTCCTAAAGTAGTTTATTCTCTCTCCCGAGAGGCGCATAAACAATTGATTAATAAGAACTGAAGGTATCCCTACTCAATCAATTAATAGGAACTCCAAAAAGATCTTTGAATTGAAGAAAGCCCCCACAAACAGTTATAGGTCTCCTGACTCAATTTTCGTTTATGTTAAGAACTCATTTTTCGTAAGTTAGATCTCATCTCCCGAATTTTAACCCAACATATAAGACATGCAAATTATTGATCGGATAATCTACAAGAAATAAGCACTCGAATTTATAAATAGAACACAAAAACCAATTAAGAAAAACCATCAAATTGGATTTAATATGAATCCACCGTTTTAATTATGCCCTAGGATCAGAAAGATTAGCCCAACATATT
The DNA here is from genome assembly GCA_016081115.2 of Rehmannia glutinosa. Taxonomy (NCBI): domain Eukaryota; kingdom Viridiplantae; phylum Streptophyta; class Magnoliopsida; order Lamiales; family Orobanchaceae; genus Rehmannia; species Rehmannia glutinosa. The sequence goes on along the minus strand of JABTTQ020003001.1, from coordinate 169,996 downwards.
TGATAACAGATTCATAGACAAACTTGAAATCAAATAGTTTGACATCATATTAAGTACAAACAAGAGATTTAAACTAAGAGTATAGAACCTTTTTTGTCAGGATGGATCCTTGTTCGAAGTTTTGAACCCATGTGTTTTTCGTAGATGTGAAAGGTCTTGTGGTGTGTTCTTCGTTGATTTGTGTTTTCCTCTCGAAGTATGTAAATTAGTGTTTTCCCAAGTGTATTTTTGTGTATGACGTTGTATGGTATTGTAGGGTTTGGTCTTCTTTTTATAGATGCTTTGAGAGATCCCTGAAGAAATAAGGAAACAAAATCAACCGCATAACAGAATACACGGTCATGTATTACTACACGGGCATACCGTGTAATCCGGTTTTGTCTCTATTTAGCTCGGAACATAATACATGGTCGTGTATTATTACACAGGTGGGTCGTGTACTTTGTCTCTAAAAAGCAAGTCGCACGGATGTGTAAAATGGCACGGAACAAAATACACAGCAGTCATGTATTTTTACACCTGGCGTGTACTATGTAAACGTGTGAATTTTCTCCTAGGGTCTTAATGAAAGTTGTTTCCCTATCTCTTAGATTTCCATAGCAACTTTAATCAGTTTAATATCAATTTTGTAGAGATAGTTATGGCTAAAATACTAAACCCTGCCAGTGCTAAAAATTAATGACGAGTTTGGACATTTTCGAAAGCAATTTTTTTTGTCCGACCATCTATGCTTCTTTCCTTTGCGTATTCATTCGTCCTTTTGGATCTTGACATGTCCTTTGGAACGTCTTTGTCACGTTTTGTCCAATTTAGCTCTATTTATTACAAAAATCACAAGAATACGCAGTATCAAGCCCAACAAAGGAAACCAACCAAAACACACTAAATATACATGCAAATGTATCAAATATGTAACAAAATAAGCCCCTAAATGCACGTATATTTTACACATATCAACAAACCCGACCTGATAACCTGAATTACCACTGTAGCCCCCCAAAAAAATATAAGGAGAAAAATACCCAACATTCTAGAAAAAAGGACAACTTTACGCTCTTGCTCCTTTTTCTGAATATTTGTACGCTCCTGCTTTTTTTTCCCAAACATTCTTATGCTCCCGCCAGTTTTTTCGGATTTTTTACGTTGTTGTTTCAAGGTTGTCTCGAACATGTTTCATAAAATTGTAGTGAAAAATTAATTTTTGCCACCATTAAATAATCAATTTTATACTCAAAATATTATAAACAGTCAACAAATATACACATTGTTGAGAAATTTATTTAATAGATTTTGATGATACCATATAAAAGTTAGAGTAGGAAGTTGGCACCCCAATTCAATTGTAAATCAAGTTGTAATAGGTAGGACTATGTAAGCTGAGTGGAAGCAGCCAAGTTGAAGATTGCGGGACTAGACTGAAGATCGAAGAGAAGACCCAATTGTGTGGCAGCTGAGTGAAGTGAAGTGAAGTGAAGGTTGATCAAGTAATGACAAAAAGTCTGTCTCTCGAGATAGGCGATCGACAAAGAAAGTAATTCCAAAATCATTGGAATCAAATGTCAAAGGGGTATGCAATGGATATGATCAAAGAAAGTCTGAAGAGACCCGTTGTCAAGCAAAGTCAAAGTTTAGTGAAATAGGCATGTGTCGATCGCTTACAATAATGTTGTTTTGCTGAAAGAGTGCAAAAAGCAAGGAGCAAATGGGATATACATTAAATCCTGCAGAGTTTAAGGAAAGGATGCTTGATCATTAAATTCAAGGTACTATCCACATCAATGTTGCAAGACAAGACATGACAAGACAAGCCAACAACCTACGAAGTGTAGTTTGAAAATACGTCTATCTCTTCAACGAACATATTTTCAAACTTGCACTATAAAAGGCTGAGAATCCATCTGAGAGAAGGTTACCAAGATTATAAGCAAACAAGCAAAATTCATTAACCTTCAAAGCAAAGCAATATCTCTCAAGTATTCAAAGAATATCCTCAAGTCTATTCTCGAAGGAAATCGATCCTACACACTCAGTGAAGGAAAGACGACTTCATTTGTTGAAGAGGAAAAACTTATTTCAAGAACAAGGAGTCTACTCTCCAAGGTTGAAGGAGGTGTAGTAAGGTTCCAGGTCGAACCAGAGCTTTGAACCTGTTGGAGGGCTAAGTGATCAAGTCCAAAGGTTTGAAAGAAGCTGAAGTAGCAGGGCAACCGTCTTGTGAAGAAGCTGAGTCATAGGAGCAACTAGCTGTGTGATCAAAGCTGACTCGGACTATCACCATTTTGTAACTAAGTCAAGTTATATTAGTGGATTCCTCCAGGGGTTGGAGAAGAGTGGATTAGAAAAATTACCCCATCCTCGAACTACTATAATTGCTTGTGTCTATTTACTTTCAGCATACTTACATTCTTGCATTATCTTTATATCTGTTGATTGTTAATTTGCTAAGTTGACTGATAATAACCTAGCTAAAACAAGTGTTCAAAAAGGTATTCAAAACCAAGGGTGAAAGTCTTCCGCTGTTAAAAACCAAGCCAACTGTTATTTTAAAGTGTTAGATGAAATAGCTAAGTTAAACTATCAACAACTCAATCGAGTCTGTTGAGTGTGTAACTTTGTTGTGTAAGCCAACTTAGCTATCTTGAGTCAACTCTGAAATTCTTAAAAGGACTAAAAATGAAAAGTTGGTAAAGTCTATTCAACCCCCCTTCTAAACTTTACTTATCACTCTTGGGACCTACAAGTGGTATCAGAGCGGTTGGTTCATTGAGTCTTCCACACTGGTTACTGAACTAGATCTCATTCTTTTTCAAAAGAACAACACTTGCAGTTTTTAAAGCTTTACTTTAAAGCAAAGTTATTATCATGAAAGCAAATCCAACTCGCATTCCAATGTTTATTGTTGAAGAATTGGATGATTGAAAATACGATGCAGAGACACACCTTTCACCTTGCATGATGAAATGTGGTTTGTCATTGAGGATGGACCATTACAAATAATGAAAATGAACACACGGTCGGGCTCCCGCTCTTGAGGTCTTGAAGTACCGTAAAAGAGGGGTCATTGCGGCTCCCGTGGCACGAGGCGCACGTGTTTCTTTGATGCCGTTGTTGTGGTATCTAGACCTCCAATAGTGGAGAAGCCACGCTGAGTGGACAAATGAAGACATAAAGAGATATAACTTGGACAATGTTGCCAAGGATATTTTATACAAAATTCTTGATAAAGCCATCTTTAATAAAGTCAAATCTTGCAAAACGGCCAAAGAAATATGGGAAAAACTAACCTTAATTTGTGAAGGATCTGATCAAATGAAGAAAAATAAATTGAATGTTGTTGTTCAAAAATTTGAAAATTTCAAAATGCTTGCGGTGTGAGTCCGGATCACCGATGCCGTTCACGAAATAACCAATGAGCTCTTAGCTCTAGGAAAAGAATATACACGAAGGAATGTGCATGAAGATTCTAAGGTCTCTCCAAGCCGAGTGGAAATGAATGTTATAGCTTTGAGAAATTCAATGGACCTTACAAGAACATCCAACCATGATGTTCTCGGACACTTAAAGCCTATGAATTTGAGCTCGAGAAGAAAATAGCAAGAAGAGACAATTGCACTCATGGCTTGGTGAGTCCAAGAGAGTCAATCCAAAGAAGCCATTGACCAGGAGGAGATTGCCCTAATGGTAAAAAGATTCAACAAGTTCTTTAATAAGAACTACAAGAGAAACAAGGGTGAATCATCCAGAAGAAACTCAGCACCCTCCAAAGCAAGGGAGGACAAACCACAAAAGAGAGCAAATCACCAAAGGACTGAGTATCAGAGAGCTGAAAGAGCAGACTTCCAGAGAGCTGAAAACCTGTGTTGGAATTGCATACAACCAGGACACTTTGTTGTTGACTGTCCCTATCCACCAGTCAACAAATACAGAAACAAAGATGAGAGAAAGGTCTTCAGAGAGAGGAGACAAGAAACAAGAAAGCCATTTTGGATGCTGAGACTGCTGACACGGGGAAATGTAAAGAAACAACTGAGTCAGACAACATGGAAGCTGACTACTCCTCTGACACAGAAGAAGAGGCTTTGATATGCCTCATGGCCAAAGAACAAGACTCCAAAGAACAAGAAAATGAGGTACATTCTAACTCATCTCATTATAATTCTGATGATAGTGATAGTGACACAAACACTTCATCACCACTGATCTTTATGATTCATTAGGCAAAATGATGAAAGATTTTGAGTATGTAAAAACCATACACACACTTTTAAATGGGGAAAACATCCACTTCAAAAGCCAAAACTCATAGTTGACTAAGGAGCCGAGTACTCTAAGTCACATAGTCACGAGAATACAGAGTCAAGGCCGAGATAGCTAAGATTCGAGCAGGACTTAGTCATTTAATCGAAAAGAGAGAAAAATATTTGAAAAATGTGATTGCATCATTCACTAAGGCATCTAAATCATTGGATGAACTTATAATGATTCAATAAGAAAGTGGAGAGGATTAAATTCCTTTATGCATGCCCAAGCTCCAAGAGTGGTATTGGAAAAAGATCCTCAAGCAATGAGGCAGTCCAAAAATCCAAAACACCATATGTTGCACCTACACACACTCAAAAACACAATCACAACTATGTTGGCCTTGATACGAAAAGAAAAGGCAAAAAGCCGAGAGTATCTTTGAAGAGGACAATTGAAACGAAAATTCAGAAGAGTCCATCAGCAGAATCCAAACAGAAAATACTCTGTAAATCTAAACAGAGCTACCAAAAGTCCCAGAGGTTTCAGCAAAGAAAAGCATAGGATTAGAATGGTAGAAATTATCCTAGCCAGGCTGATTGGAACAATCAAATGAGACATCAGCCAAGTCCAAAGGGATACAAGCCTATGTGGCAAAGACCTCGAACTCAAAATGGTCATTCCCAAGGAAAATAAGCTATAATCAACACACATATGCACCTAAGAACAAGGCCTAATATGCACAAAATTTTCACTATTATCCTAAGAAAGCAAACGCACAAGCTAACACACGAGGCATACATACAAAATAGAGAGTTGTATGAGCCTAAAGCCCCTAAGCAATTTGCAAATGTTCATTATGATTATGGAACCGATTGGTAGCAACCTCTTAGAGTTAGACCATTTGGCTATAGGTTGGTTGGATCACCTTATAGTGCAAACCCCTCGGGACCCGCACAAGTATGGGTACCTAAAAACTAATTTCCTTTATTGCGGGTTCAAGAATAGTGAGTGCCAAGAACCTGTTACATGGATAGTGGTTGGTCCAGACATATGATAGGCAACAAGAAGAATCTTTCAAAATTCAAGGAAATAAAAGGTGTTAAAGTCATATTTGGAGGAAATGAAGCTCCGGGGAGATCAAAGGCACATGATCCATAAAGAAGAATAGACTAGAGATCACAGATGTACCCTATGTTGAAGGGCTCAATTCCAATCTGCTGAGCATCAACCAACTCTGTGACAAGGGCTACAATGTAGGATTCAACATGGACGTTTACCAATTCAAGTATGCTGAATCAAATGAAATTTTGCTACAAGGATCAAGGTAGAAAAACATTTATGTAGTGGATTGGTCAACTGCTACACCAAGCACATGTCTCATAGCAAAGAGTACAGCCGAATCAAGTTAGTTGTGGGACAAGATGTTGAGTCATCTGAATTTCAAGACAATAAACAAGCTTGCAAGGAGTCATCTTGTGGAAGGATTGCCAGGCTCAATGTACAAGAAGGAGATCATTTGTGATGCGTGCGAGATGAGAAAGCAAATAAAGTCTTCTTTCAATGACAAGCCAAGTCCTTCTTCAACCAGGATATTGCACTTATTGCATATAGATTTATTTGGTCCTATTGAACCAGCCAACACCAGTGAAAAGAAATACACCTTAGTAGTGATTGATTCTTATTCTAGATACCCATGGACTATCCTTATCTGTAAAAAGAAGAAATCTTGCGAAGCTCCTCGGTGATGAGAAGAGTTCAAAATGAAAAGAGTCAAACCATTATCAAGATGAGATCTGATAGAGAAACTGAGTTTGTCAATGGGATTATAACTTAGTATTGCATAGAAAATGGTATTGCTCATGAGTTAACAACTGCAAAAACTCCACAGTAGAATCGAGTGGCTGAAAGAAAAAACAGAACCCTCAAGGAAGCTGCGAGGACCATGTTAGCTGAAGCTGGATTGCCCAAGAGATTCTGGGCTGAAGCGATTAATACTGTTTCCTACACTCAGAATAGGTGTATGATGAATAGGCAGCTGTCCAAAGCCCCTTAAGAAATTTGGACAGAGAGGAAGCCAAATGTTGGATATTTTCATATCTTTGGATGTACGTGCTTCATTCACAACAATGGCAAGGACAACTTGAAAGCTTTTGATGCTAAAGTTGATGAAGGTATCTTTTTGGGATACTCAACTGAGAGTAAAGCTTTTAGAGTGCTGAACAAGAGGACTATGGTCACAGATGAGTCTATCCATGTGGTTTTTGATGAACCTAATGTCAATGGAGAAGACATAGATGAGTTAACTGACAAGATGAATCAACCAACTATTCAGAAGAGTCCCTATGTTGAGGCATATATAAGAAGACTCAACCCTGATGAAGATGAGATAGTTGAATCTCAGAGAAAGCTGGAAAGTCTGCAGCTGAATAATGATAAGGAAGTTTTTCAAGACAACTTAGTTGCGAGACGATCAATCCGATGAGACTTACTCCAACCGAGTAAGATGGTTGAGAGACCATCCTCCGAGCTTATTATTGGAGATGTTAGAGAAGGAGTAAGAACCAGATCAAGAACTCAACATGAAGCTATGTTCACTTGTTTCATTTCCCAAATAGAGCCTAAAGATGTGTCACAAGCATTGGATGACAGACATTGGATTCTAGCTATGCAGGAAGAGCTGAATCAGTTTGAAAGAAACAAGGTTTGGGAATTAGTTCAAAGGCCTACCCACCAAAATATTATTGGTACTAAGTGGGTATTTCGAAACAAGATGAATGAAGAAGGATCTGTAGTGAGAAACAAAGCAAGATTGGTAGCCAAAGGGTATTGCCAAGAGGAGGGCATAGATTTTGATGAAACCTTTGTACTTGTTGCAAGATTGGAAGCAATTAGGATGTTTCTTGCTAATGATGCATACAAGAACTTCACTGTTTATCAAATGAATGTGGAGAGTGCATTTTTGAATGAACTTTTGGAAGAAGAAGTCTATGTGGAGCAACCTCCAGGTTTTGAGCAGAAAACTATTGGAGATAAGGTCTACAAGCTTAAGAAAACATTGTATGGTTTGAAACAAGCACCAAGAGCCTGGTATGATACATTGTCCCAGTTTCTTATTGACAATAGATTAACCAAAGGCAAAATGTATAGGACACTCTTCAGAATTCAAGATGGGGAGAGTATACTGCTTGTTCAAATATACGTGGATGACGTCATTTTTGGATCCACAAACAAAGAGTTGTGTGATAAATTCTCAAATCTTATGGAAGGAAAATTTGAGATGAGTATGACGGGAGAATTGACTTTCTTACTAGGTCTTCAAGTCAAGAAAATGAAGGATGGAACCTTCATAAGTCAAACCAAATATACCAGAGATTTAATGAAGAAATTTGATGTGGAAGAGAAGTCATTTGTGAAGATTCCCATGAATACTTGATTAAGATGGACATGGATGCAGATGGCAAAGTTGTTGATCAAACCAGATATAGAGCCCTCATTGGATCTTTGCTATATTTACCAGCAAGTAGGCCAGACATCACCTTTGTTGTAGGTGTATGTGCCAGATTTCAATCTGCTCCAAAGGAAAGTCACATGACTGGAGCCAAGAGAATAATAAGGTATTTGAAGGGATACCAAGAAGTTGGCTTATGGAATCCAATGGATGGAGGATTCAAGCTAGTTGGCTACTTAGACTCAGACTATGTTGGATGTAGAGTACACAGGAAAAGTACATCAAGTACCTGTCAAATGCTTGGAAATAGATTGGTTTCTTGGTTCATCAAGAAACAAAATTCAATAACTACATCCACAGCTGAAGTAGAGTACATAGTTGCAGGTAGTTGTTGTGCCCAAGTCTTATGGATGAGGCAACAACTGAGAGATTATGATATAGAAGAAAAAGAGATTCCAATAATGTGTGATAACACAAGTGCTATTACAATTACTCAAAATCCAGTATTGCACTCAAGAACCAAGCACATTGATGTCAGATATCATTTCATAAGAGACCATGTTGAAAAGAGAGACATCAAATACATATCAACTGATAAGCAGTTAGGTGATATATTCACTAAGTCATTATGTGAATCAAGATTTTAAGAGCTTAAAAATGAACTTGGATTGATTGAGCTAAGTTAGGAGGCTCAGAAAACTCAATCAACAGAGTCAAATAAGAGAGAAATGGAAATCAACAAAGTTTCACCTTTCAGCAAAGTGAAACAGCTAAGACGACTGGTCAGTTGTATCGAGTTAGTTGGACAACTGAGTGCTCATTAAGTGAAGAGAGGAGCAGAGTTGAGTCACTTATGAAGATATCTGAATTATTTATGAGCAAGTGACAAAACGCAGTCGTTTTCTGCAAGCGGAAATATTTTTAGGCTTGACGTCAGCAGTAATAATGATGTCAGTAAAAACATGTACCCGTTTTACATAAGATTGGATATAAATGCTACTGCATTTAATGCGGGGAAATTAATGCGGTTTACAAGACACGATCTCAACCATTGATCAAATTTCAACTTTTTGAATTCTAAAAACCGTCCTCTCACATCCCATATATAGAGAAATTACTTTGCTCTCTCCTCACATAACTCTCATACTCTCAAGCAAGAAGGTAACTTTTCTCTCTGCAACTAAGAAAACCCTAGTTCGTCATTTGATTCGCAACCACCATCAAACTCGAAAATGACACTTTTATGACTATGTGAAGATGGCTGAGAAAATCCACACCGAGCTACCATGGATTTTTAGGGCTTGGTCAAGCAAGGAGTGGACAAAGCCCTAGCTAATAAGATAGCTGAGAAACTTGAGAAGTGTGGTCTCAAGATGTTTCTCTCGATGGAGTTTTCGCACACCTACCTGGAAGAGGTGGCAATGTTCTACATGAATGCTCGGAGTTCACGACGATGAGATTCACTCATCGTTCCACAACACCGATATCAAGTTAATCGATGCGGACTTAGTCAAGCGAGTTGTTATCTATCGTCTTCCTGGTCTAAAGGAGATAACAGAGAAAGACATTAATCTCAATTGCTACATGGAAAGAGATAGCAAAGCCATAGAACAGCTGCGAAGGCTTGTCTACACCAAGAAATCATTGATAAAGAGGACTACCACAAGGCGATAGACGTGGTGGAAAAATGTGTGGACATGGAGTTTGGCAGCTTCAATCAGTTGTCTAAGACTAAGCTGACCGTGATGGCTGCGATCATGGAGGAGAAAAAAGTGAACTGGGCTGAGTTCGTCTTTGTCAAGTTGTGCCAGAATGTGCTGAACGAAGCCTCCAATGAAGCTGGAGTATTTGAAATCTCACTCGGATATAGCCTAGTGATAGGTCATTTGATGGAGGTGAGGGGTATTCCTCTCAGGAATGGGAAAACCTTCCATGTGAATAAGAAAATGTTTAGGGCCAATCTCTCAATTGCCCAACGCCAAGCTCATGCATGAAAGGCGGATACGAGCGAGGGGGAATCACCACTGTCCCGAGGACACAATCGTGATTACAAAGGCCCCGCAACAAGTCGGCACATGCCCTGCAGCCGAAGAAGACCACCCCCTGCCCCCCCCATAGGCGAAAGGAATCCCCACTCATTCTCCGGACATCAAAAGAAGCGCTGTTTGTGCCCAAAGCCAAAGTGAAAGTGGCGTAGTCTCTTTGCCATAGAAGAGGAACCAAAAAGGTTGAGGTTCCATTATCAAAACAAAGAGAAGACAAGCGGCATTACAAGAAAAATGCTCAACAACAACAACATATATAATCATTGTGTATTACAATAATCATCCGTTGTAGTAGATGGTGTTGTAAAAAATCTACTCAACCACAAAGTTCACGATCCGTTATCGTTAATAAGAAGACAACGGTTAGAATCCGTTGTCTTTTAATCTTTGAAAGACAACAATTGGGACAACGGTGGTATTTATTTTTGAATTATGAGATACAACAATGTATTTGACAACGATTAATATCTTTGTGGTGTTGAATTATCACAACAGTTCTACAAGGCTTTAAAATCGTTGTACTTTGTAACTATTTCAACAACGATCAAATCCTTTGTGGTTTTGAAGTATTACAACAGATTTAACAAGCCATAAAAACCGTTGTAATTTTAAACCATGGCTAATGTATTTTATATTTGGTGTCTATTATTTTTTTCACCTGTGGTAATATAAATTTTGATTTCAAATATGCAAAAAACAAACACAATACAAGAAAACAACATATAATTAACTAAAACAAAACATGACATTCAAGTGATTTTATCTAGTACATGTCTCAAAAAAGTTTAACAAAACAAATATATCGAAATATATCTAACAAGTGTTTAACAAAACGTCTAACAAGTGTTTAACAAAACGTCCTAACAAGTGTTCTCAAAGTTACACTAATTCTTTCATTGAGGGCAGCTGTAAAGCACTCCAATATCATGCCTGCAAATAATAAGTATATACATCAATTTACACAATTTAAGTTCATGCCTCCAAATAAGAAATATATACATCAATTTACATTAAAATCAAATTCACTCAATTCTGTGAATGTGCATTCTTTATAACTATGAAAATTTGCATATAACTATGAACAAAATACCTATTCACTCATGTATATGGTCTTGGACGCATTTTTCCCACTCCGATCGCACTTCATCAATTTGAACTTGAGAATACTCCACATTTGAGAACTGTGAGAAAAAACATGGGTATTATAATTGGCTCCAATTATTAAACATTTGCAAAAAACATGAGAACGCCAAATTTTAATATAATTTACCATTGATCGCAATGAAGTCATGTCTGTAGTTGAATCTTCTACAATTTGCCTCATGTACCTCATCACAACATAACCGCATTGGAATGCATCAGGTTGAATAGGAGCCTATGTTTGAAACAATTTTAAATGACATTGATAAGTATTAGACAACTTAGTTCATTAATACAGGGCAAAGCAGAAGTGGGATATGCTCCAGCTACCAAGTCCATGCATTTCAAGCCTCAGATATCCTTTAACACCATAAAGATAGAACATCAAGATATTCAAAGTGAGCAAATATTCTTAAATTACCTTTTCATTTATCTCAACACAACGAGAAGAGCAAACAAATCTAAGGTGCGAACAAAATTTAAACTAGAAAAGCAAAAATTTAAAGAGTCTCACTAATTTTTTTAACTTTCTCGTTCAATTTCAAAACAATAGTACCATGCACGCACATGATCAAATTGCTTCCATCCTTTTCAAATTTATATCATTATCTTATATTCTCTCGATATTAACTTCCATAGACCATATCAAATTTTCGATTGATAACACCTAATATAAAATTTACACAATCTTCGGAACATCAGTAATACTACAAGAATCCTCAACACAATCAAACAAGCTAAAACACACTCTTAATGTTTTAAATTCACTAAAGCCTGTATCACTCAAACCATATTTTGCCTTGATTATATAGTTTCACAATAACTGAGATAACTTTGTGAATTTACTACATCCAGTATAGAGGTTTCTCAGCATCCTCGAGTAATTTTGTAAATTCATTTGGATTTTCGGTGTTTTCATATGCGGCGTGCACCATGTCTACAGGTTCTTGTTCGAAATAACCCCGCTCAGTTTTCCCTACTTCATCACTAGCATTCGTTGCATTGCTTAACTTATATTTTTCCCCATGCCATATCCATGTATGGTATGTTCTATCTATACCTTTAGACAACAAATGCAATCTTATAACGTCAACATTTCTATTCTGCATATTACCGCAAACCGCACATGGACATGGCATTTTGTTGGGATCATAAGCATTTTGTTTTGCAAATTGGAAAAAGGACTCCACTCCAACCTTGAACTCATGTGACAACCTATCATTTGACATCCAATTTTTGTCCATATTTAAGTGCTAGTCTAAATACATGAAAAATATAGGTAGTTAGCTTAGAGAAACAGAGGAGTTATTACTATGCCACTCACACGCATACTAAAGGCTTTATTGCAATTTTGGTCCACCAATCTTTGTCACTTTTTTCATTTCTTTTCTATCTAAAAGCTGAGAACACTTTTTTTTAAGAGTTTGCAAACACTCATGAATTTTGACTTGCAAATATGGGCAAACAAGCCCCTGTAGTAAGATATAAATTAAGTCCTTCAAGGAAAAGAATGTTCAAACCAATAATCAAATCAGTTGAAATATCAAATTTTACATCTATTGTAATTAATAAAGTATGAAAATAATCCTGCAGTTTTTACAAAATTATCATTCAGTCCCCCAGTTATCAAAACTTGTCAGTTGGACCCAAAATTCAAGCTACAATCCATCCCCTAGTATTCTTTTAATAACATATTACGGTTTTCTAATTACTTATATCAAAATTTAGGCTTTCGTTTTTTTGGAGACATACGATCAGAGCAGCCATCAACTCTCAAAGTAAATTCTACTCACCAAACAAAAAGTTAATATCAAAACAAAAAAAACTAAACAGGCAAGTTTTCACCTCACACAAAAATGTTCCATTTAGTATACGCCACAATGCACAGATCATGCCCGCTCATATGAAGGAGAAAAGTCTGAAACTACTTGATTGCAAAAATGATATAAGACTCATCATCTAATTTACTTTTGCCAGAAACAACTTGATTGCGAAAATGATACGACTCCTGACAGAACTCATAGTCAATTTCAAGATCTGGAAAGAAGGAAAATCAACCATTCAATACTGCAATAAACGAGATGCCTAAGTTCAAAGAATTAGAGGTCAATGACCACTACTTGCATAAATAGCTTCAATGCCAAAACGGTGTAAAAGATAGAAGACCAAGAATTAGAGATCAACATAACAATCACATGCAGCCCATGTATGGAATCGTGAGAAACAAGAAGCTCAACAAACCGAGAAGGGACGCGAAAGATAAACGACTTTGACACCTTTGCGATAAAGAAAAAATCATGTATCAGAAAGTGAAAAATTGAAGGAAAAAAAACTCAGAAATTACAGCAAAAGAATAGACCAATTCTAGAAGAAGATTCGTGGGAATTCTTGAACAGAAATTTGAGCAAACGCAATGGCAGTGCATATATATATATAATCACCATATAGCTAGCATCTCAGTTGCATCTCCAGTGAGAAATAAAAAGGAGGTGCTAAGAGACCCTCCTGACCAAATTCAGTTTTCACCTTTTGGATAATTACTAATAAATCAATGTGGAGCATTACCTAATTCCTTAACCTGCAACCTAGTCAATATGACAGCTGGTATATAAGCCTCTAGTGGATCAAGTTTTTTCCTGAAAAAAAGTTCGTAACAAGATATGTAACAATTTTCATTTCAAAAACTCACCCCTCTAGTGAGTCAAATGCAATTTCCAGCTAAATTATAAGTTAATGAAAATAAGGTTCCAGATACAATAAAATTAACAAGATATGTAACAATTTTCATTTCAAAAACTCACCCCTCTAAGCAAATTTATGCGCGTAGTTAACTCTTCTATCATATCCATATACTCCTCCCTTGACTGCAAATCAATTAAAAATGATAATAAATTCCAGTATATGAAAAAGAAACAAAAAAAAAAGAATAACAGATGAGTAGGTGAAACATAGCCCAAAGAAATTTGGAAATGACTGAAAATATATTATTACTGAGTAGGAGAGAATTCTATAAAATGAGTGTCTTTTGAAATGTTCTGAGTCCTTTACGAACTCTAGTTTATTTAATGGGTTTACTTTTATTTCATTTATTTTTTTCAGATTTTAAGATGATGATTAATTATTCCAGAATGTATTAGTTTATATAATTCAATTATTTGCTAAGGTAATAACAAGTAAATACAAAAGATTTTTCGGTCCTCTTGACTCAAGTCCCTTTCACTTTTCTTTTGTTAACATAGGATATATTATATACAATTCTAAGCCTGAGTATCTCATGCAATAGGATAAAGAATGAAAATAATTGACAACAAATAAACCAACAGGGATGAATATCAGGGTCATCAATTTTTTTTTTGAGAAAGGTGGGATTTCATTCATCAGTGTTGTAGGAAGCCTCCAACTCGGCAACCTTGAGTACATTTTCAGGTACATTTCCCACAGAGGGTTCAGAATTAGGAAGTGAAAAAGCATAACGCGCTAACAGGTGCGCAAAAGTATTACCCGTACGCCTAACAAAGCTAGGTTCAAAAGCATCAAAACAGGGAATAAATCTTGTTGGGAAATTATTTTGTAGATTTTGATGAATGCCATGTAAAACTTAGAATAGAAGTTGGCACCCCATTTTTGTTGTAAATTGCATTGTAATAGATAGGGTTGGTCGAGCTGAGTCAAGTCAGTTATGCCTGAACATGCAAGAAGTCAACTAGAGACAAAAAGGAAGACTCACTGTGAGGCGGTGAGTGTGGCAAAGAAGAGAAGACAGAACTCGATCAAGGTGCAAAATTGAGATGCGGTGAGTGAAGTATCGATCAAGTCAACTCAAGATAGCCAAGTCTCAAGGTTGAAGTGACGAAGAGTCATCCAATGATTGGAAGATGACTCAAGTCACCCGAGGACGTTAAGAAAATGCGATCAAGTCGAGATAATCGAAGAGATCCGTTGCCGTAAATCAAGAGAATTACTTAAACAAGTAATACCTCCATCTTTGCCTTTCTTGAAGTGCTCGATCCCGAGAAGCGTGCAAGAGGAATAAACCAATGGGAAGCACGCACTTGGGTCGAACTCGAAAAAAGTCGAAAGAATCATTCATACGAGGAAGTGGCAATTTCAAGGATCGCAACAAGATAAGCTAACCACAAGTGAATTTAAAAAATAAGCCTATCTCTTCAATGGGCGATTTTTGAAAGATCACTATAAAAGGCCGAGGAATAACTCGAGAGAAGGTTACTTGAACCACGAACATTCAAGCAAACATTTGAGCTATAACCAAAAATATTCTCAAATCATTCAAGATCAATCCTCAAGCCTACATTACGAAGGAAATCAATCCAACACTCACCGTGAAGGAAAGATAACTTCAATCGGTTGAAGAGGAAATTTTTGAAGAATCAAGGGTCTACATTCCACGGGGATTGTAGGAAGGTTCAAGGTCGAACCAGTCTCAAGTTTTTGGAGGGATTCGTAATCAAATCCAAGAAGCTCGAGCAAGTGGATCAGTAGCAAGACAAACTGACTACCCTATGAAGAAGGCTGAGTCGTGCGAGAAGCCAGTGTGTGACTAAGGCATCTCCAGTGAGTCCCAAAGGATCAAGTCACCATTGTGTGATCAAGACTTGTATCTGGTTTAAACCACTCGTATATTGATCAATACTTAGTGGATTCCTCCAGGAGTTGGAGAAGAGAGGAGTAGAAGAATTACCCCATCTTCGAACCTCTATAAAAACTTATTGTGTCATTTACATTTCAACACTTTAATTTCCGCATCTTATTTTTATATCTGCTGATAAACTTGTTATCCAATTGATAATCAATCGAGTGCTAAAACCAAGTATTAAAACAAACTTAACCAAATTCAAGGGTGTTAAGTCTTCGGCCAAAACAAATCACAATCGATTCGTCTTTAGTCAAAACAATGAGTTATTCTATCAACAAAATCGAGTCAGTGCTTGAGTGACTAACTCTATTGATTAACTAACTTAGTCGTCCATCAAGGACACAAATTGTGAAGTATTAACTCGAATATTTAAAAGGACTAATTTGAAAAGTTGGTAAGGTTTATTCAACCCCCTTCCAAACCTTACACTCACACCCCGGGACCTACAAGTGGTATCGGAGCGGTTGGTTCATTGAGCCTTCCGCACCGTTCTTGAACTAGATCTCCAAATTTTTCAAAGTCTGTTTTAGTACTTGATCTTTCAAAACTCTTTTTACCAAGAAAAGTTATTATCATGGAAGCAAATTTGACACGCATCCCTATGTTCACAATTGAAGAATTTGATGATTGGAAAATTCGTATGCGAGCTCATCTATCGGCATTACACGACGAGATGTGGATAGTGATAGAGGATGGGCCACTGCAAATTTTAAAAGTGAACACAACAAGAGAGAGCTGCGATTGAAGGTGAAGAGGATGTTGCTCCCAGGACGGTCATGGTTGAAAAACCAAGAGCCGAATGGACAAATGATGACAGAAAAAGATATAACTTGGACAATGTGGCCAAGGACATTCTTTGCAAAACCTTGACAAAGCCATGTTCAATAAAGTCAAATCATGCAAAACGGCTAAAGAAATGGGACAAGCTAACATTGATTTGTGAAGGCTCGGAGCAAATCAAGGAAAATAAACTATCGGTTCTTTGTCTAAATTTGAGAATTTCAAAATGATCGCAGAGAGACCTTGGATCAAGCTGGATGCTCGGTTCACTCAAATTACCAACGAGCTATCTGCGACTTGGAAAAGAATATACACAAGAAATGTGTATGAAGATTCTAAGAAGTCTCCCAAATTGAATGGGAAATGAAGGTCATGGCATTAAGACATTCCATGGACCTATCCAAGACATCCAACCATGAGCTATTCTCGGATCTCAAAGCCTACAATTTGTCTTGAGAAGAAGAAAAGACCAGGAGGAGACAATTGTGCCCAAAACAACCGCTCTAATTGTTAAGGATGACAAGAGAGCCGAGGTCAAAGAAGTCATTGACCAAGAGGAAATAGCCTTGATGGTTAAAAGGTTTAACAAGTTCTTCAATAAGAACTACAAGAGAGGCAAGGCGAATCCTCTAGAAGACACTCGGCTCCCTCCAAGTCAAGGGAAGATAGGCCAACCAAGAGAGCGAGCATCAAAAAGTTGAATATCAAAGGGTGACAATCCAAGAATGGAAAGAGTCGATCAAAAGGTTGAAAATCTATCTTTGGAACCGCGAGGCAACCAGTCACTATGCCATTGATTGCCCATATCCTGTAGTCAACAAATACAGGAATGAAGAAGAAAGAAAGGTCTTGAGAGAAAGAAGACAAGAAAAGAAAAAGGCAATGTTGGTCGCAGAGATCACGAGACAAAAAGTCAAGAGACACAAATGGTGATTGAGAGAGTAGTAAAGGCCGACTACTCAAGTGACTCGAAGAAGAAGCCTTGATCGTTTGATGGCCAAGGAACAAGACCAACCCGACCAAGAAGATGAGGTACACTCTAATTCATCACACTCGGATTCTAGTGATAGTGGTATGACACACACACTTCATCACCCACTGATCTTTATGATTCATTAGGCAAAATGATGAAAGACTTTGAACACATTAAATCCTCACACACACTACTAAATGAGGAAAACGACCTACTCAAGAGCCAAAACTCACAACTAACTAAGGAGCCGAGTACTCTAAGTCAAATAACTGATGAGAATGAAAGTCTAAAGGCTTTGAAAATGCTAAGCTAATTGCAGAGATAGTGCTATAGAAAAGAGGAAAATGACCTCAAAAATGTGATTGCCTCATTCACTAAGGCATCTAAATCATTGGATGATCTTATTATGAGTCAAAGAGAATGTGGAGACAAGACAGGCTTAGGATTTAATTTCTCTGTGCTATGTCAAGCTCCAAAAGTGATTTTGGAAAAAGGATCTTTAAGTAATGAAGTATCCCAAAAATCCAAAACTCCAAATGGTGCACACACATTTATTCAAAAGTACAATCACAAGCAAACTGGCCTTGGTTATAAAGGAATAGGAAAACGGCCTGATTGAGTGTCTTTGAGAGGGCAGTGAGAAGAAAGCCACCGAGTTCCTCGGAAACTCCAAACAGAAATACTCTGAAACAAGAAACAGAGCTACCAAAAACCCAGAAGTTCTATAAAAGAAACACATATGATGGGAATGGTAGAAAGTACCCAAGCCAAGCTGATTGGGATAATGTGAACTTTCAGCAAAGACCTATGGAATATAAGTCTAAGTGGCAAAGGTCTAGAACTCAAAGAAAGGCCACCCCAAAGGTATAAGAGCTTTCATCAAGACACATATGCACCTAGGCACTACACTCGGAGATATCACAACTACCCAAAGAAGGCAATTGCTAAAACACATACACAGGCATACGAGACAAAAGAGACAATTTGTATGAACCTAACCCCCAAGCAATTTGCCAAAATTAATTATGATTATGGCAATCGATAGATGGCAACCCCTTAGAGTCAAATCATTTGGCTATAGGTTGGTTGGATCATCTTACAATACTAACCCCTCAGGACCCAGGCAAGTATGGGTACCTAAAACCAACTTCCTTGATTGCGGGTTCAAGGAGCGGTGAGTGCCAAGGAACCTGGTACATGGATAGTGGTTGTTCCAGGCACATGACAGGTAACAAGAAAAATCTATCAAAATTCAAGGAAGTCGAGGTGCAAAAGTCATATTTGGAGGAAATGAAGCTCGGGAGAAATAAGAGGCATTGGATCCATCAAGAAAAATGGATTAGAAATCACGGATGTTGCATATGTTGAAGGACTCAAATTCAATCACTGCAAGTATTAGCCAACTCGTGACAAAGGCTACGATGTTGGATTCAACATGGGTATATGCCAAATCAAGGACATCAATCCAATGAGGTTGTGTTGCAAGGATGCGACAAAAGAACATGTATGTGGTAGATTGGTCAATGCAACACCAAGCACTTGTCTACTTGCAAAGAACACAAAACAATGAATCAAGTTGGTTCGGCACAAAAAGTCGAGTCACCTAAATTTCAAAACAATTAACAAGCTTACTTGGAAGCGATCTTGTAGAAGGACTTCCGGACTCGGATACAAGAAGGAAAGTGTATGTGATGCATGCCGGATGGGAAAGCAAATCAAATCATCATTCAAAGAAAAGACATGTCCATCTTCAACAAGAATATTGCACTGCTACATATGGATCTATTTAGTCCAGTTGAACCAGGTAGCATAAGTGGGAAGAAATACACCTTGGTGGTAGTAGATGACTACTCAAGATATACATGGAAAATATTCACGTGTAAGAAGAAAGAAACTCTGCGAAACTACCACGGTGATGAAAAGAATCCAAAATGAGAAGAGTCAAACCATTATCAAAATAAGATCGACGGAGGAACCGAGTTTGTCAATAGTATAATCACTCGATCTTTGTATTGAAAATGGTATTGGTCATGAATTATCTGCGACAAGGACTCCACAACAAAATGGAGTTGCGAAAAGAAGGAACATAACTCTTAAAGAAGCGGCAAGGACCATGTTAGGCAAGCGGGGCTACCTAAAAGATTTTGGGTGAAGCAATAAACACAAAGATGCTATACTCAAAATAGATGCATGATAAACAGACGGTGACAAAGACTCCCTATGAGATTTGGACAGGGGAGAAAGCCAAATGTTGCATATTTTAGAATATTTGGATGCAAATGCTTCATCCATAACAATGGCGAAGATAATTTAAAGGATTTTGATGCTAAAGGCGATGAAGGTATCTTCTTGGGATACTCGGTGAAAGCAAAGCCTACATAGTACTCAACAAGAGGACTATGGTTACAAGGAATCCATTCATGTGGTGTTTGATGAGCGAATGTAAATGGAGAAGACATTGAAGAGTCGGTGATAAAATTGAATCAACCAACCATGCGAAGAGTCCCTATCTTTGAAGGAAGTGGAAGTATAAACCCGGATGAAGATGAGATAGCCGAGTCTCAAAAACATTGGAAAATCTGCGGCTAAGTGATGATGAGAGAGCGATCAAAGCAACACACCCGCAAGACGATCAATCCACTAACTTACTCCAACCCGATGTAAGATGGTGAGAGACCATCCACGAGAACTAGTCATTGGAGATGTAAGAGAAGGTGTCAAAACGAGATCGAGCTCAACAAGAAGCAATGTTCACATGCTTTATCTCACAAATAGAGCCTAAAGATGTGTCACAAGCATTGGATGACATACATTGGAGTCAAGCCATGCAAGAAGAGTCAATCGGTTTGAAAGAAATAAAGTGTGAGAATGGTTCAAAGACCTACCCATCAAAATGTTATTGGCACTAAATGGGTATTCGAAACAAGATGAATGAGGAAGGTTACGTGGTAAGAAACAAAGCAAGATTGGTAGCCAAAGGATATTGCCAAGAAGAAGGGATAGATTTTGATGAAACATTTGCTCTCGTGGCAAGACCGAATCCATAAGGATGTTTCTTGCCTATCGACTCACAAGAACTTTATTGTATATCAAATGGATGTAAAGAGTGCATTTCTTAATGGTTTATTGGAAGAAGAAGTGTATGTTGAACAACCTCCGGGGTTTGAGCGAGAAGACTCTTGGAGATAAAGTATACAAACTCAAGAAAGCTCTATATGGGTTGAAACAGGCACCTAGAGCATGGTATGATACATTGTCACAATTCTTGGTAGGAACGGATTCACAAAAGGCAAAGTGGGGAAACACTCTTGAGAATTCAAGATAGGAAAGAGTATCTTTGCTTGTTCAAATATATGTGGATGATATCATTTTTGGGCTGTGTGATAAATTTTCAAATCTTATGCAAAGCAAATTCGAAATGAGCATGATGGGAGAGTGACATTCTTCCTTGGACTCCAAGTGAAAAAAACGGTGAAGGATGGAACCTTCATAAGTCGGACAAAATACACGAGAGATTTAATGAAGAAATTTGGTATGGAAGAGAAGTCTTACGTGAAAATACCAATGAATACATCGATCAAAATGGATATGAATGCGGATGGCAAGCACGTAGATCAAACAAGATCTGAGCACTTATTGGATCATTGCTTTATCTCACAAAGCGGGCCGACATCACCTTTCTTTGTAGGTGTATGTGCAAGATTTCAATCTGCTCCAAAAGAAAGCCACATGACTGCAGGCCAAGAGATCTTGAGATATTTGAAAGGAAGCCAAGAAGTTGGCTTATGGTATCCAAAGGAAGGATTCAAGCTAATTGGTTATTCGGACTCTTACTATCTTTGGATGTAGAGTTGACAGAAAAGCACCTCAAGCACATGTCAAATGCTTGGAAATAGGCTAATTTCCTGGTTTAGCAAAATTCAATAGCCACCTCTACAAAATTTGAAGACGAGAATACATAGTGCAGACATTTGTTGTGCCCAAGTCTTATGGATGAGACAAAGAATGAGAGACTATGAAGTTGAAGAAAAGGAAATTCCAATCATGTGTGATAACACAAGTGCAATTGCAATCACTCAAAATCTGTGTTGCACTCAAGAACAAAGCATATCGATGTCGAGATATCACTTCATAAGAGATCATGTTGAAAAGAAAGACATCACCTTGGAATATATTTCAACCGATAAGCGGTTAGGCGACATATTCACAAAACCATTATGTGAGTCAAGATTTGAAGAACTCAAGCATGAGTTAGGGTTAATTGGTGAGTTGACACTCGGAGACTCAAAGAAAAGAGATGAAACATGAAAAGAGGAAAAAAGTCGAATTAAATAATTGACTAAGTGAAATCACCAGTGTCGAGAAAATCAGGTTTATGTCGAGTTAGGCGACAAATTTGAGTCACTAGGAGAGCAAAGAAGAAGGATTGAATCGGCTAAGGAGCAAAATGAGTCATTCATGAGCAAAGTGACAAAAACGCTTTGTTAGGAATTTTATTGTTTAGATTTTGATGAATGCCATGTAAAACTTAGAATAGAAAGTTGGCACCCCATTCTTCTTTGTAAAATGCATTGTAACAATTAGAGCCGGCCAAAATTTGAGTTAAGTCACTACGCCCAACATGCAAGAAGACAACTAAAGATTGGAAGGAAGACTCTGCTTTGAGACAATGGGTATGGCAAAGAAGAGTAGACAGAACTCTCTTCAAGAAGCGGTGAGATGCGGCTAAGTGGAGTATCGATCAAGTCAACTCGAGAAAAGCCAAGTCTCAAATTGAAGTGACAAGAGTCATCCAATGATTGGAAGTCGACTCTAAGTCACCTGGGAAAGCAAAGAAATGCGATCAAGTCGAGATAATCGTAAAAGATTCGTTGCCTAAAATCAAGAGATTTACTTAAACAAGTAATATCTCCATACCACCTTTCTCGGAGTGCTCGGTCCCGTTAAGCGTGCAAAAGGAATGAACCAATGGGAAGCACTACACCGTGTCGAGAACTCGAAAAGGTGAAAGAACAATTCATACGAGGAAATGGCAATTCCAAGGATTTGCAACAAGACAAACCAACGATCGCAAGTGACTTTCAAAAATAAGCCTATCTCTTCAACGGGCAAATTTTTGAAAGATCACTATAAAAGGCGAGGAATGACTACGAGAGAAGGTTACGAACCACGAACATTCAAGAAATCAATTAAAATTATAACCGAAAATACTCTCAAATCATTCAAGATTAATCCTCAAGCTACATTACGAAGTACATCAATCCAACACTAACCTCCGTGAAGGAAAGAGAACTTCAATCGTTGAAGAGGAAACTTTTGAAGAAAAGGGTCTACATTCCACGAAGGATTGTAGGAAGGTTCAAGGTCGAACCAAGTCTTAAGCTTTTGGAGGGCTTCGTGATCAAATCCAAAGAGCTTGAGCAAGTGAGTCAGTAGCAAGCGCAGCGCCTGTGAAGAAGGCGAGTCGTAAGAGAAGCCGTGAGTGATCAAGGCGTCTCAGGCCGAGTCCCAAAGGATCAAGTCACCGTTTGTGTGATCAAGACTTGTATGCTCCGGGACTGTTACCACTTTGTAAATCGATCATTACTTAGTGGATTCCTCCAGGAGTTGGAGAAGAGAGGAGAAGAAGAATTACCCCATCTTGAACCTCTATAAAAATTTCACTTTGTGTCATTTACATTTCAAAGATTTTAATTCCTGCATTTTTAACTCCTATATATATCTTTGATAAATTTGCTATCCATTTGATAATACAAGTACTAAACCCAAGACTAAACTCTTACTTAATCAAACTTAAGGGTGTTAAGTCTTCCGCTTTGAAAAAAAAACCACAACAGTTAATTTAGAGTCAACAATGAGTTATTCCATCAACAAAGCTCAATCGATTGAGTGTTGAGAGACTAACTCTCTTGATTGACTAAATCGATTGTCCATCAAGGACACAAAATGAAGAATCAACTCAGTATATTTAAAAGGACTAAATCGAAAATTTGGTAAGGTTTATTCAACCCCCTTCTAAACCTTACACTTACACCCCGCTTGGGACCTACAAGTGGTATCGAGCGGTTGGTTCATTGAACCCTCCGCACCGGTTCTTGAACTAGATCTCCAAACTTTTCAAAGTCTCTTTAGTACTTAAACTTTGAAACTCTTTTTATCATTAAAAGTTATTATAATGGAAGCAAATTTGACACGCATCCCTATGTTCACTATTGAAGAATTTGATGATTGGAAAATTCGTATGCGGCTCATCTATCAAATTACATGATGAGATGTGGATAGTGATAGAAGATGGGCCTCTGCAAATCTTAAAGGTGAACACATTTGTATGAAGAGTTGCGGTGAAGGAGAAGAAGATGTTGCTCCCGGACGATCATGGTTGAAAAACCAAGAACCGAGTGGACAAATGATGACAAAAAGATACAACCGAACAATGTAGCCAAGGACATCCTTTACAAAACCTTGGACAAAGCCATGTTCAATAAAGTCAAATCATGCAAAACGGCTAAAGAAATGCAGGACAAGTGACATTGATTTGTGAAGGCTCGAGCAAATCAAAGAAAACAAAATATCGGTGGTGTCTGAAATTTGAGAACTTCAAAATGATCTCAGGAGAAAACCTGGATCAACTAGATGCTCGGTTCACAGAAATCACAAATGAGTCATGCGCACTTGGAAAGGAATATACACGAGAAGAAATGTGTATGAAGATCCTAAAAAGTCTTCGGTGAATGGGAAATGAAGGTCATGGCAACTGAGACATTCCATGGACCTATCAAAGACATCCAACCATGAATTATTCTCGGACCTCAAAGCCTACGAGTTTGAGTGAGAAGAAAAGACCAAGAAGAGACAATTTGTACCCAAAACAACTCTCTAATTGTTAAAGATGTGAAGAGAGCCGAGGTCAAAGAAGTCATTGACCCGGAAGAAATAGCCCGATGGTTAAAAGATTCAACAAGTTCTTTAATAAGAACTACAAGAGAGAAAGGGTGAATATTCGAGGAAGACACTCGGCTCCTCCAAATCAAGGAAGATAGGCCAACCAAGAGAACAGATCATCAAAAAGTTGAGTATCAAAGGGTGACAATCCAAGAATGGAAAGAGTGATCAAAAGGTTGAATATCTATCTTTGAAATGTAGACAACCAGTCACTATGCCATTGATCGTCCATATCCTCGTAGTCAACAAATACGAGGGATGAAGAAGAAAGGAAGGTCTTGAGAGAAAGAAGACAAGAAAAAAAAGGCAATGATGGTCGCAGAGATCTGCTAAACAGCCAAGTCAAGAGAGATAGGCGATTCGAGAGAGCGGTGAAGTGACTACTCAAGTGACTCAAGAAGAAGAAGCTCGATCCGCTTGATGGCCAAAGAACAAGATCAACTCCGACCAAGAAGATGAGGTACAATCTAACCCATCAAACTCGGACACTAGTGATAGTGATCGTGACACACACACTTCATCATCCACTGATCTTTATGATTCATTAGGCAAAATGATGAAAGATTTTGAACACATAAATCCTCACACACACTATTGAATGAGGAAAACAGCCTACTCAAGAATCAAAACTCAAAGTGACTAAGGAGCCGAGTACTCTAAATCAAATAGTTGTTGAGAATGAAAGTTTAAAGGTTGAAAATGCTAAATTAATAGCGAGATTCTTTGCTATAGAAAAGAGGGAGAATGACCTCAAGAATGTTATTGCCTCATTCACTAAGGCATCTAAATCATTGGATGATCTTATTATGAGTCAATGAGAATGTGGAGACAAAGACAAAGCTTAGGATTTAATTCCTCTATGCTATGTCAAACCTCAAAAGTAATTTTGGAAAAAGGATCTTCAAGCCATGAAGAATCTGAAAAATCCAAAACTCTAAATGTTGCACACACATTCAATCCAAAGCACCATAACAAGAAAACGGCCTTGGTTATAAAGGAAAAGGAAAACGACCGGTGAGTCGCTTGAAAGGATACCGTGAGAAGAGATTCACCGAGTTCCTCGGCAAACTCCAAACAAAAATTACTCAGTAAAGAAGAAGCGAGCTACCAAAAATCCCAGAAAATCTATAAGAGAAATATATATGATGGGAATGGTAGAAAATATCAAGCCAAGTGATTGGAATAATGTAAACTATCGATAAACTTATGGAATATAAGCCCAAATGGCAAAGGCCTAGAACTCAAAGAAAGGCCATTCCAAAAGTACAAGAGCTTTCATCGAACACATATGCACCTAGGCACTACACTCAAAGACACCACAATTACCCAAGGAAGGCAATTGCTAAAACACATATGCGGGCATACGGACAAAAGAGACAATTTGTATGAACCTAGAATCCCCAAGCAATTTGCGGGGATTAATTATGATTATGGCACTTGATAGATGGCAACCCCTTAGAGTCAAATCATTTGGCTATAGGTTGGTTGGATCATCTTACAATTCTAACCCCTCGGGACCCGCATAAGTATGGGTACCTAAAACTTAATTTCCTTGATTGCGGGTTCAAGGAACAATGAGTGCCAAGGAACCTGGTACATGGATAGTGGTCATTCCGGACACATGACGACAGAAACAAGAAAAATCTGTCAAAACTCAAGGAAGTTAAAGGAGCAAAAGTCATATTTGGAGGAAATGAAGCTCCTGGTGAAATAAGAGGCATTGGAACCATCAAGAGGAATGGATTAGAAATCACGACGTTGCATATGTTGAAGGACTCAACTTCAACTGCTAAGCATCGATCAACTCGTGACAAGGGTTACAATGTTGGATTCAACATGGGTATATGCCAAATCAAAGATATTGAATCAAATGAAGTTGTCTTTGCAAGGATGTAGATTTAAAAAATATGTATGTAGTGGATTGGTCAACTGCAACTCCAAAGACTGTCTACTAGCAAATAAGCCTTGAATTGAATCAAGTTAGTTAGTGGCACAAAAAGCTGAGTCACTGAATTTCAAAACAATTAACAAGGCTCGCAAGAAGTCACCTTGTGGAAGGACTACCCGGACTCGAGATACAAAAAAGGAGAGTATATGTGACGCATGTCGAAGGAAAACAAATCAAGTCGTCATTCAAAGAAAAGACATGCCCATCTTCAACAAGAATATTGCATCTGCTTCATATGGATCTATTTGGCCCAAAGGAACCAAACCAGACATAAGTGGAAAGAAATACACCTTGGTGGTAGTAGATGACTACTCAAGATATACATGGACAATATTCATGTGTAAGAAGAAAGAAACTCTACAAAAACTACCACGGTGATGAAGAGGATTCAAAACGAGAAGAGTCAAACCATTATCAATATAAGATCGGACAGGAACCGAGTTTGTCAATGGAATAATAACTTCGATTGTATTGAGAATGGTATTGGTCATGAACTATCGGCAGCAAGGACTCCACAAAGCAGAATGGAGTTGCGAAAAGAAGAAACAGAACCCTCAAAGAAGCGGCAAGGACCATGTTAGGCTGACGAGTTACCAAAAGATTTTGGGTGAAGCAATCAACACACTTGCTACACCCAAAACAGATGTATGATAAATAGACAAAATGACAAAGACTCCTATGAGATCCGGGTCGAAGAAAACCAAATGTTGCATATTTGAGAATATTTGGATGTAAATGCTTTATCCACAACAATGGCAAAGACAACCTAAAGGCTTTTGATGCTAAAGGCGATGAAGGTATCTTCTTAGGATACTCGGTGAAAGCAAAGCCTACAGGATACTCAACAAAAGAACTATGGTTACGAAAGAATCCATTCATGTAGTATTCGATGAGCCAAATGTAAATAGAGAAGACATTGAAGAGTCACCGATAAATCAATCATCCAACCATACGTAAGAATCCCTATCTTTGGTCAAGCCGGAATTATCAATTGAAAGAAGATGAGATTGTTGAATCTCAAAAACAATGGAGAATTTGCGGCTAAGTGATTACGAGAGAGTGACCACGAACACAAACCGCAAGTCGATCAATCCAGCTAACTTACTACAACCGATGTAAGATGGTGAGAAATCATCCACCGAACTTGTCATTGGAGATATAAGAGAAGGTGTCAAAACAAGATCGAACTCAACAAGAAGCCATGTTCACATGCTTCATCTCACAAATAGAGCCCAAAGACGTGTCACAAGCCTTGGGCGACACACGCTTTAGATTCAAGCTATGCAAGAAGAGTTGAATCGGTTTGAAAGAAATAAAGTATGGGAATTAGTGCAAAGACCCATACATCAAAATGTTATTGGCACCAAATGGGTGTTCGAAATAAGATGAGCGAGGAAGGTTCGTGGTAAGAAACAAAGCAAGACTAGTAGCCAAAGGATATTGCCAAGAAGAAGGGATAGATTTTGATGAAACATTTGCCCCTGTAGCAAGATTGGAAGCTATAAGGATGTTTCTTGCCTATGCTGCTCACAAGGATTTCATTGTATATCAGATGGATGTAAAAAGTGCATTCCTGAATGGTTTATTGGAAGAAGAAGTGTATGTTGAACAACCTCCAGGATTTGAGCAGAAGACTCTTGGAGATAAGGTATACAAACTCAAGAAAGCTCTATATGGATTGAAACAGGCACCCAGAGCTTGGTATGATACCTTGTCACAATTCCTAACTGAAAATGGATTCACAAAAGGAAAAGTAGATAGAACACTTTTCAGAATTCAAGACAAAAAAGAAGATATCTTGCTTGTTCAAATATATGTGGATGACATCATTTTTGGATCTACAAACAAAGAGCTGTGTGAAAATTTTTCAAACCTCATGCAAAGTAAATTTGAAATGAGCATGATGGGAGAGCTGACATTCTTCCTTGGACTCCAAGTGAAACAGCTGAAGGAAGGAACCTTCATAAGTCAAACAAAATACACCAGAGATTTAATGAAGAAGTTTGGTATGGAGGATAAATCTTCTGTAAAAATACCAATGAATACATCAATCAAAATGGACATGGATGCGGGCGGCAAGCACAGTAGATCAAACAAGATCTGAGCACTTATTGGATCATTGCTCTATCTCACACAAGCGGGCGGATATCACCTTTGCGGTAGGTGTATGTGCAAGATTTCAATCTGCTCCAAAAGAAAGCCATATGACAAAGCTAAGAGAATATTGAGATACTTGAAAGGAAGCCAAGAAGTAGGCCTATGGTATCCAAAGGAAGGTGGATTCAAGCTAATTGGCTATTGATTCGACTATCTTTGGATGTAGAGTGGACAGGAAGAGCACTTCAGGCACATGTCAAATCTTTAGGAAACAGGCTGATTTCTGGTTTAGCAAGAAGCAAAATTCAATAGCCACCTCTACAGGTGAGGCGAGAATACATAGGCTGCGGCATTGTTGTGCCCAAGTCCTATGGATGAGACAAAGAATGAGAGACTATGAAGTTGAGGAAAAAGAAATTCCAATCATGTGTGATAACACAAGTGCAATAGCAATCACTCAAAATCCTGTGTTGCCTCAAGAACAAAGCATATTGATGTCAGATATCATTTCATAAGAGATCACGTTGAAAAGAAGGACATCATCCTGGAATATATCTCAACTGATAAACAACTAGCTGACATCTTCACAAAACCATTATGTGAGTCAAGATTTGAAGAACTCAAACATGAGTTAGGGTTAATTGAGCTGAGCTGACACTCAGAAAAATCAAAGAAAAGAAATGGAACACAAAAAGGGAAAAAGAGCTGAACTCACAAATCAGCTAAGTAAATCAGCTGTATCGGAAAGACAGCTACACCGAGTCAGCTGATAGCTGAGTCACCAAGAGAACTGTGAGAAGTAGAGTTAAATCAGCTAAGGGATAAGCTGAGTCACTTATGAGCAAAGTGACAAAAACGCAGTCGTTTTGACTAAGCGGGAATGTTTTAAGGAATACGTCAGCATAATGATGATGTGTACAGACATAAAGCTGCACACCAAGCTTATGATTGGATATAAATGCTGCCGCATTAAATACGAGACATTAAATGCTAAATAGGCGTGCAAAATCTAAGCCGTTGATTTCGATCACATTTCAAAAACCACTCGCACGTCCTTTCATAAACCATATTTAAACCATTTTCGTCCGTTTCTCTCTCACACTTCTAAAACTGTTCATTTCTTTCTCTCAAAAGCAAAGGCAAAAATTCTCTCTAAACCCTATCTATCTTCAAATCAATTTCTGAGTTTTTCTTGATATAATCCTGAAAAATGGCACCAACTTATGACTTTACCAAGTTAGGAAAGCAAATCCACACGGCTCTACGGTGGATTTAAACGGAAATGGTGAAACAGGGGTCCGAAGCGACACCTAGTGAAGAAAATCGCTGAAAAGTTGGAAAGCGTCCCAGGTGAAACCGTTTACGATGTTAGAATATCCGATGACATATGTAGAGGAGGTCGCACAATTCTACGTGAATCTTGAGATTCACGATGAAGGAATAAAGTCATTTGTTCCGCGAAAGCGGTGACTATCTCTGCCAAGGATTTGGCGAACATTGCTCACTACCAGCAGGCGCATCGAGAGATTAACGAAGGCGATGTAAACTTGGCTGATGCTTGGAAAGAAATAGCCAAGCCCCGATCATCTTGATAAAATAGTGTATCTGACAAACAAGAGATGGCTTTGAAGGAAGATTATCACAAAGGTTGGACATAGTTGCCAAATGTATCGACATCAAATTTGGCGACTTTGACCAACTGTCAAAGGCAAAGCTGATTGTAATGGCTGCAATCATCGCGAGAAAAGAAGATAAAGCTGGGCTGAGTTTGTCTACAGCAGACTCTGCCCGAGCGTGGGAACAAATCCTTCAAGGAAGATGGCTCATTTGGAGGATCCAGGATATGGCCTAGTGATTGGCCGACTGATGGAGGTGAAAGGAGTCCCTCTTAGACATGGGAAAGCATTCCATGTTAACAAGAGGATGTTGAGCAAATCTCTGCGCGCACGAGAAGAGAGCTTACGCCAAGAGAGGCGACACAAGTGAGGGGGAATCACCGACCCCAGAAGATACGGTATTTCCTCTCAACCAAGAAGAAAGTCCCCCTGCGGTGCTAAGAAAAGCTGCCCCTGCGCAAAAAAAAAACCAAACATGCTCCTGCCCCTGCGGCGAGTCACTGCCCGGCCACCGTGTCTCCCTGCCCCTGCGGCAGCGGTCGAGAAGGACTCACAAATACCTTCTCCGATCGTCAAAAAGAGAGAACCGAGAAGCCAAGACGGCCCGCTCCTCGAAAAAAGACACCAGCATCGGCCCCCCGCCCAAGACTCGAAGAAACCATCTCGAACAGAAATCCCTCTGGTACAAACTAGGAGACGAAGAAGAATTGTCAAGCACTCCGAGCTTGAGAAACCGGCCGAGTCGGCCACTCAGTGGAGCAGATCTGGGAAGCTGCTGGAGAAGTAGAGTCTCGGATGTAATTGATGAAACGCCAAGTCTGCTGAAGCGATCAGCAGAGGCAACCAGAAAGACACAAATGTAGTCCACACAAATGAAACACAAGAAGAAGTTGATAAAGCGGATAGTGATGTAATGATCCTATCTCCACCTTACCCGGACATCCAAAATCGTCTGCGTGAGTGGAGAAATGGAAGTTGAGTAAGTCGAGGAGCAGTTCCAACGGCCGAGTTCATAGAAGAAGAAGAGGAACTGTTGAGCTTCGGATGACCATCTGTACTCCCGGACTTGATGAAGACAAGCTGCATAGACATCTGCAGATTTTCAAGGAAAAGGAGAGAAAAAGCAAGGCGAGGAAGCCGAGGCACGTGAGAAGGCCAAGCATCATCCCTATCTCCGGCACCACAGAACACACACATCCTCTCCTTGATGTCCTCTCGATAGCGATGAGGATCCTGAGAATGCTGCTGCTTTCTGAGAAGAGTTGCACATGCAGCAAGCATTACATGAATCGAGAATCCTTCACGAGCAAAGACTGATTGAGGACCAGGAGAGTCCTCGAACACGGTGAAATTGATCCAATGGGAGTGGTTAAACAAATCGCCACTGTTATTCTTTGCCACCACTTCCCCACTCACTCGGAAGAAAGCGATAAAGGACTTGGCGATGAACCGGGATAGTGGGGACCCCGTCAAGCCAACCCCTATTGAAGGTGTTTTACCACCTGCCCCAACGACGGTGAACATACAATCAAACAATGAGTTTGGAGACGAGTGACCCATTCAAGTCACTCGGTGGTGCGCCACCGGTGAGGAAACTCCCTCCAAGCGGCAAGATTGGAGGATCTTGCGAGATGACTCCTACAACGAATCAAGGAGGCGAAGTAGAGAAAATACAAACAAAAGAACAACAAGTTGCCATCAACGAAGCTCGAGACAGATTGAGAGCTGTCTCGGTGAGTGCCAAGCTACTCGAAGGCTAATGACGCTGCTGAGGCGTCGAGCCACGAGATGGAACGACCACAGGAGTTAACACTCTGGCGATGAAAGTGCAATCCATGGGGTTGAGACTCGATGGATGCCACCGAGAAGACCCTAAGACAGTGACATTTGAAAAGGGAGGACCAAGGCCTCGCTGCAGTAGAGACTGCTGGAGGTAATGAAGGCCACGGGAGGTTGAGACTTCCCAGGGGTAAAGAAGCTGTAGAGAACATCCCTCCTGCTATCATCGACCCATCGAGAAGGAGATAAGCACACTTCATGATTCCCAGGATAATCCTGATGTCACATTTCTGGGATCGAAAGCGAAGAAAAGAAGAAGGCGAGTCATCCCCGTGGCCAGATCTAAAAGACTTCGATTCGCGGATGTTCTAAGCACGAGCAAGTCGATCCCAAGACCACTCGTCAAACCTTTAATTTTGATGATGAGCCACCATTGGAAATCTCATCATCGTCCGATGACGCTTACTGATAAGGCCGAGGACCAGTCTACTCAATTGGAAAAATCAGGTTTGAGACCAACGAAGGCTGTTGAAAGCTGAGGCTCAATAAACTCTGGACCACTTCACAACAAAACCCGGTGAACCAGAGTCCAGCTGCGCAAGCTCCTCAAGCTGCAATAGGATCAATTCCCAAAAGAACTTCACGCGCACCGCTCATCATCGAAACAGATCCCGGTTGGCGGTGATGAATCCTTTGTAGAATCTTTTCCTTTTTCCCTGGAGATCACGAACTCCATGAAGAGTCGAGAAAATGAACAAGCACGCTACCACAGACCCGGCTCCGTTTTTCAATCGAGGCACCATTGTTCGGTGATTCACGATTTTGACGTTTGCATGGCCATCAGAAGCTGCAACGGAAGAATCACTGAAGTCCGCGAAGTGTTCAAGGCATTATTATTTGAGATTGAGCGAATGGAGAGGCATCGAGCCTCTATGGATATGCGGCCCGGACAACGAGAGATGCCAATCTCACTGCTGATTTAAGAGGCATAACAGGATCGGGGAATGGTGGCAACAAAGAAAAACAATGCGTGTGGAACAAGTGAGATACTTGAGGACATTGTTCAACAAGGCTGGCTGGTGTGGAGAGGCTGAAAATGCGATGCAAAAACAAAGTGAGAGAACATATTGAGCACATGCATGAAGCTCACATTGCCGGAGGTTAAGGCTGCTGCGTGAGCAAAACAAGAGTGATCTACGACGTTTGGAAGAGACCATGAATACAAAATTCAGCCTTCTCATGGGTGAGATGAAGCGATTTCAAAGTCCAACGCTACTCGGTCTGAATTTTGTCTTTGCATACTCTGCAGCGGACTCGAGACAAAACTCAACTATCGGGCTTGACTTCACCTTGCAAGTCTATTTCGGCGTTCCTCTCTCCTTTGATGATGCCAAAAAGGGGAAGAGGAATACCTAAAGCGCAAGGGGGATCCGAAGTTGAAAAGGAAGGAGCAAGCGGCGCGAAGGGAAAATCGGTGAGGAAGTGTTAAAAGCGAAGAAAGAAAGAAAATCTGCTGAGGGGAAGGATCAAAAGATATGACCTTGATGATTGCACAAACCCCTCAACGGGGTCTGTCCGCGGTGACATTATCGGCTGACAAACTCCCAGTGACTCTGCCACTCCAACACTGCTTTGTATCTATGGTGAAAAGAGAAAACAATTGAAGCGGGGATGAAGGAAGTGGAAGGAAGAATGGATGCCGAGTTATGAACATCTTGAAAGAACATGGAGGCATTCCGGTGAAGCGAGACACACTATGCCATTTCGGATGTCGGGACGAGCCACGATCGAGTTGATGAATTTAAAACGCTCGAATCCCGAAGGATACTTTGCAAAAATGTCTATGGCTCAAGCTTGGGACTTGTCTTGGGAAAAGGGCCTCACGTTATGTGAAGAAGGCGACGAGCGGCGGACTACCGACGATCCTCTGCTGGGTCACTCCGTGTCACTCAGTGGAAAGAAGAAGACCCGATCAAAGATATCCCCGAGTAGAGAAAGAAGCGATGAGTGGAGGAAGAAGCTTGGACCTAGGCCTCTGCCCAAGAATATTGAATACGTAGATCCGGGGGAAAGAAATGAGGGATCTCTTTGGGCTGAAACTTGACCAAGTGGCAAATTTGCAAGTGGCTAAAACTAGCAGCGAGTATGCAAAAAGAATAGAAGAAGAAAAACAAGAGACAAACTCGGCTATGGGAGGAGAGACAGGAAAGAATAAGAAAAGATGAAGGCGCCCGAGGAAGGCATATGAAAAGAAAAAGAAGAGCGGTGACGACGAGAAAAAGAGAAGAAGAGAAGAAGATGGTGAACAAAATGAAAGAAGGAGACAAAAGGAGATGAAGTGTTCTTTGTCCACCCCCCGTGTATTTTATAATGTAAATACATACCATGTAAGTCTTACGTAATAAAGCTATAAATTCTTTATTTTTCTGTAGGCAAATATGAACTCGATACACCTTGTAAACAATTGTGTAAAAAGTACAAGAATGATATGATCAATAAAAAGATTGATTCTCGCATACATTCTATGTCAATACACTATTTGTATGTATCTTTGTTATTTGCATTTTTGAATGGTTTAAGTTTTGGCATCATCAAAAAGGGGGAAATTGTTAGGAATTTTATTGTTTAGATTTTGATGAATGCCATGTAAAACTTAGAATAGAAAGTTGGCACCCCAATTCTTCTTTGTAAAATGCATTGTAACAATTAGAAGTGGCCAAGCTGAGTTAAGTCGGCTACGCCCTAACATGCAAGAAGACAACTAAAGATTGGAAGGAAGACTCTGTTTGTGAGGCAGTGAGTATGGCAAAGAAAAGTAGACGGGAACTCTCTCGAAGAAGCGGTGAGATGCGGCTAAGTGGAGTATCGGTCAAGTCAACTCGAGAAAAGCCAAGTCTCAAATGAAGTGACCAGAAGAGTCATCCAATGATTGGAAGGCGACTCTAAGTCACCTGGGAAAGCAAAGAAATGCGATCAAGTCGAGATAATCGTAAAAGATTCGTTGCACGAGAAATCAAGAGATTTACTTAAACAAGTAATATCTCCATACCACCTTTCTCGGAGTGCTCGGTCCCGAAAGCGTGCAAAAGGAATGAACCAATGGGAAGCACTACACCGTGTCGAACTACGAAAGGTGAAAGAACAATTCATACGAGGAAATGGCAATTCCAAGGACTGGCAACAAGACAAGCCAACGACTGCAAGTGACTTTCAAAAATAAGCCTATCTCTTCAACGGGCAAATTTTTGAAAGATCACTATAAAAGGCTGAGGAATGACTCGAGAGAAGGTTACCTGAACCACGAACATTCAAAAAAATCAATTAAAATTATAACCAGAAATACTCTCAAATCATTCAAGATTAATCCTCAAGCCTACATTACGAAGTACATCAATCCAACACTAACCTGTGAAGGAAAGAGAACTTCAATCAGTTGAAGAGGAAACTT
Source organism: Rehmannia glutinosa (assembly GCA_016081115.2). Classification (NCBI taxonomy): domain Eukaryota; kingdom Viridiplantae; phylum Streptophyta; class Magnoliopsida; order Lamiales; family Orobanchaceae; genus Rehmannia; species Rehmannia glutinosa. The sequence continues at coordinate 134,884 of JABTTQ020003001.1, read as the reverse complement.
TTGAAGAAAAGGGGTCTACATTCCACGAAGGATTGTAGGAAGGTTCAAGGTCGAACCAAGTCTTAAGCTTTTGGAGGGCTTCGTGATCAAATCCAAAGAGCTTGAGCAAGTGAGTTTGTAGTAGCAAAGCTGCAGCTGCCCTGTGAAGAAGGCGAGTCGTAAGAGAAGCCAGGTGAGTGATCAAGCGTCTCGGGCCCGAGTCCCAAAGGATCAAGTCACCGTGTGATCAAGACTTGTATCTGACTGTTTACCACTTTGTAAACTGATCATTACCTAGTGGATTCCTCCAGGAGTTGGAGAAGAGAGGAGTAGAAGAATTACCCCATCTTCGAACCTCTATAAAAATTTCACTGTGTCATTTACATTTCAGCATTTTAATTCCTGCATTTTTAACTGCCTATATATGCTGATAAATTTGCTATCCATTTGATAATACAAGTACTAAACCCAAAGACTAAACTCTTACTTAATCAAACTTAAGGGTGTTAAGTCTTCCAAAAAACAAAACCACAAATTGAGTTAATTTAGAGTCAACCGTGAGTTATTCCATCAACGGCTCGATTGAGTCGTTGAGAGACTAACTCTCTTGATTGACTAAATCGATCGGTCCATCAAGGACACACAATGTGAAGAATCAACTATGTATATTTAAAAGGACTAAATCGAAAATTTGGTAAGGTTTATTCAACCCCCTTCTAAACCATACACTTACACCCCTGGGACCTACAAACGCAATCATTTTTACTAAGCGGGAATGTTTTTAAGAATGCGTCGACATAATTATGACGTGTACAAAGCTAAAGTTGCACACCAAGCTTATGATTGGATATAAATCTTTGCCGCATTAAATGCGAGAAATTAAATGTAAATCGGCGTGCAAGATCTAAGCCGTTGATTTTGATCAAATTTCAAAAACCACCCGCACGTTCTTTCATGAACCATACTTAAACCATTTCGTCCGTTTCTCTCACACTTTACTAAAAACTGTTCATCTCTCTCTCGAAAGCAAAAGCAAAAATTTTCTCTCAAAACCTATCTATCCTCGATTCGGTTTTCAAGTTTCGTTCGGTAAAACATCTCGAAATGGCATCTACACATGATTTTGTCAAGCTAGGAAAGCAAATCCACACCGGTCTCTGTGGATTTCGATGGTATGGTTAAGCAGGGTCCGACGACACCCTAGTGAAGAAGATTCTTGAGAAATTGGAAACGCGTCAAAAACCATTTCTAACGTTGGAGTTTCCGATGACCTATGTGGAAGAGGTCGCGCGATTCTACGTGAGCGTTGAAGTTCCGCGATGAGGGCATCAAGTCCTCTCGCTCATGGAAAAGAAGTTCACCATCACGCCAAGGATTTGGTGAACAACTTATTCTTGGCGGAAGGAGTGCGAGAGATTCATGAAGGCCGAGGTCGACCTTTCTTTGCTTGGAAGGAAGTAGCTAAGTCCGACTATCTTTGCAAAAGTGGTCTACACTAACAAAAAAGGTCACGAAGAGGACTACCACAAATTCTTTGTACATTGTTGCCAAATGCATAGACATCAAATTTGGCGACTTTGACCCGACTATCTAAAGCTAAGCTGATCGTAATTGCTGCGATCCTTGAAGAAAAGAAGGTAAATTGGGCTGAGTTTGTCTCTGGCCGGACTACGCGAGAATGTTGGGAACAAATCCTTCAAGGAGGATGGAACGTTTGGAGGTTCCTGGATCGACACAGTGATTGGCGGTGATGGATGGAAGTAAAAGAGTCCCTCTTCGACATGGAAAGGCGTTCTATGTAAACAAGAGGATGTTGAGATCAAACCAATCGCGCCTGAAGAGAGCATACGCCAAAAAGGGCGTCACAGTGAGGGGAATCAAGCTGACCAAGATACAACTGTCTCATCTCCTCCAAAAGAAAAAGGCCCTGCGACTACTAAAAAAGATCCCTGCTGCACAAAGAAAACAAATTTGCTCCTACCCACCGCAACCGAGTCACCCGCCCCCGTAGCCGTGTCTCCTGCCCTGCGACCGCAATGGAGAAGGAACCATTAATCCCTTCTCCGATAATCAAGAAAAAGAGGATCGCCACAACAAGGAATGCATTGCCTCTAAGACATCTGCTAAGGCATTTACCTTCAATGAACCGGAGGAAGTGGAGCGGATATCCCTTTGGTAAAAACAAAGAGAAGAAGAAGACTTTCAAGCTCTCCGAGCTTGAGAAGACAAGTGAGTCTGTCATCATAGCCGGAGAAGATACCGAGGCTATTTGGAGAAGTAGAGTCTCGAGTGATCGATGAAACGGCCAAGTCTGCTGAGCCGATCCAATGCGAGCAAGTCGAGACCCAATCAGAAACGAGCAGTGAGAACAAGGAATGGCCGAGACAACCGAATCACTGTTGGCGGGGTTGTGTCTCCGCTTTATGAGGCTCTTGAGGGTGTCGGCGGCGAATCTGCTATCCCTAATCCTGGAAATGAGGGCCGCAAGAGAATGATGAAGATGATGTAATCATGTACTCTCCATTGTATCCAGGACATCCAAAATCGTCTGCGAGTGGAGAAAATGGAAGGCGAGTCTATCCAGTGCGGTTTGAAAGTCCGAGTTCATTCTTTGAGGAAGAAGAACTCTTGAGTTTCTTGAGGTGGACACAATCTTTGCAAGCCCTTGACGAGATAATTGCATCAATATCTGCCAGATTCGAAAAGAAAACGAACGGGCTAGAAGCGGTGAGGGCCGAGAGGCACGTGAGAAGGCCAGATCTACCCTCTCACCGGCACCACCGATCATACACACCCTAACCTTGATGTCCTATCGAGAAAGTGATGAGGATCTAGACCCTGTTCTTTGCCATAGAAGAATTGCAAATGCACAAGCAATGCAAGAATCGAGAATACTTCATGAGAAAAGAATGATGGAGGGACCGGAGAGTCCTCCAAATCATAGCCGAGATAGACCCCATGGGAGTGGTGCGACATATTGCCACCGTTGTCGCCGCCACCACCTCCCGGCTCATTCGGAGGAAGGTGTTAAGGAACTGGCGATGAACCGGAATTGTGGGGACCCCGGTCGAGCCAACCCCTAATGAAGGTGTCTCACCACCGCCCAACGACCGAATACTCGGTGGGAAGTAAGGAGTCCGGAGACGAGTGACCCCATTCCAAGTCACTCACCGGTATGCCACCGAGTGGGAAAACTCCCTCCACCGCGGCAAGGTTGGAGGATCTTTGCGGTGACTCCACAATGCATCTCGGAGGCGAAGTGGAGAAGGAACAACGGTGAATACCCAAAGCAAGTTGTCAGATTTGCGAGGCTCATCTGATTGTAGGGACTCTCGGTGAAGTGCCAAGCGCTCTGCGAGCTAATGACGCTAGCTGATGCGATCGAGCCTGAGGAAAGAACCGCGCCCGGGAGTTAACACCCTGGCGATGAAAGTGCAATCCATGGAGTTGAGACTCAAATGGATGCCACCTCGAAGACCCCAAGACAAAACAGTGACACTATCAAAAGGGATGTCCAAGGCTTGGCTGATTGAGACTGCGGGAGGTAATAAAGGCCAACGGGAGGTTGAGACTTCCGGGTAGAGAAACAAGCCGAAACATCCCTCCGCTATCATTGATCCATCGAGAAAAGGAGATAAGTGCTCTTCACGATTCCCAGGATAATCTGATGTAACCTTTCCGGGATCGAAAGGAGACGATGAAGGTCGAGTCATCCCCTGTTTCGACAAGTCGGGTCGACTTCACAAATGAGACCCGGGTGTGAAACAGTCCATGCGCGGCTCCCCAAGCCGCAAAGGCGGTTCGACTCCACAAGGGACTTCACGAGCACCGATTATCATTGAGCATTCGATTTCCCGTGATGATCCTTTCGTAGAATCATTTCCCTTCTCTGGAGGTACGACCTCCCGAAGAATCGCCTAAAGATCGTGGCGCTTCCACAGACCTAATCTGTTATTCCATCGACACCATTGTTCGGTGACTATGACTTTGACGTTGCTTGGCCGTCACCTGAAACAGAGGTGATAAATGGGATTAGGGGCGTGGTCGAGCCTTATTTGATGAGATAGAAAAAATGGAAAGGCACCAGGCCTCACTTTGGACATGAGGTGGATAACGGGGACGCCCTTGACTCTGGATTTGAGAGGCATAATAGTCGGAGATCCGTGAGTGGTGGCAATGAGCAACAAACAATGCGTGTGTAACAAGCTCGATATTTCAGGACATTGTTCAACAAGTTGTTAGTCTGGCGGGCTGAGAATGCTGATGCAAAGACAAAATTGCAAGAGCACATTGAACAAATGCATGAATCTCATACTACGAGAGATAAAGCTTTGCGGAACATAATAAGAACAAGCTCCTGCGTGTGGAAGAGAATATGGATCGAAAATTGATCTCCTCATGGCCGAGATGAAGTTAGTAGCAAAATGAATCAACGCCACCCGCTCACGAGTTAAAATGCGCTTACTCCCAGCTTGTGATTGACGAACTCAACTATCGTCAGACTAGACTTCTTGCTTGCTAGCTTGTTTCGAGGGTTCCTCTCTCCTTTGATGATGCCAAAAGGGGAAGAGGAATACCTAAAAAAGCGAAGGATCGAAGGCGAGAAGGAGGAAGCATTGTGAAGGGAAAGACAAATGAGGAAGTAATAAGAGAGAAGAAAGGGAAGTCTGTTGAGGCGAAAGGTTCGAAAGATGTGACCTTGATGATTGCTAAAACCCCCAACAAGGTCTTGTCACGGTGATATTATCGGCAAACTCCCGATGACTCTGCCACTCACTCTGCTCTATTGTACCTATGGTGAAAAAGAAAAGACGATTGAAGCGATGATGAAGGAAGTAGAAGGAAGGATGGATGCCCGAGTTATGGATATTCGAAACAACATGGAGGCATTCTAGCGGACGAGACACCTATGCCATTTCGAGATGCTGGAACCGAGCCAGATCGGTCGATGAATTCAAGACACTCGCATCGAAGGTTATTTCGCAAACATGTCCATGGCTCAAGCCTGGGATTTGTCTTGGGAGAAAGGTCTCAAACTATGTGAAGAAGGCGACGACAGCAAACTCTTGCGATCCTCTGCTGGTCACTCAGCTGGGAAAAAGAAGGCCCCAGTACAATACACGCCCAGAGGCAGAGGAAGAAGCAGTGGTGGAGGAAGAGGTTTCGGACCTAGATCTCTGCCCAAAAACATTGAGTACATAGATCCGGGCAAGAAATGAGGATCTACCGGGGCTGGATTTGTGAAGTAGCCAACCCGCAAGTGGCTAAGAATAATCTTGAGTATGTGAAGAGAATTGAAAGAGGAAATGAGAGACAAACTCAGCTATGGGAGGAAAGACAAGAAAGATCGAGAAGAGATGAAGGCGCCCGAAAGGCGTATGAGAAAAAGAAGGCAGCTGAAGATGAGAAGAAAAGAAAAAGGTCAGAAGATGACAGAGCTGAAGAAGATAAAAGAAGGAGGCAACGAAGGAGATGAAGTGTTGTTGTCCACCCCTTCATGTATTTCACTATGTAAATACATTTTATGTAAGTCTTCTGTACATCGAATAAAATTGTACAATTTCTACTTGTGTAGATATAAAACAGCATGGATACTTTAAGGTCCACTTAAGCTCGATACATTTTCTTTGATTCAAGCTCGATACACTTTGTAAACTATGTAAAGAACAAGAATGTTATGATCAATAAAAGATCGATTCTAAGCATACATTCGTGATTCTACATTTGTCTGTATGTATCTTTGTTATTTAATTATTGTTGTATGTTTTAAGTTTTGGCATCATCAAAAAGGGGGAAATTGTTGGGAAATTATTTTGTAGATTTTGATGAATGCCATGTAAAACTTAGAATAGAAGTTAGCACCCCATTTTTGTTGTAAATTGCATTGTAATAGATAGAAATTTCGGTCGAAATGAGTCAAGTCGGCTATGCCGAACATGCAAGAAGTCAACTAGAGACAAAAAAGACTCATTGTGAGGCGGTGAGTGTGGCAAAGAAGAGAAGACAGGAACTCGATCAAGGTGCAGGTGAGATCTGGTGAGTGAAGTATCGATCAAGTCAACTCAAGATAGCCAAGTCTCAAGGTTGAAGTGACAGAAGAGTCATCCAATGATTAGAAGATGACTCGAAGTCACCTGGGGGCGTTAAGAAAATGCGATCAAGTCGAGATAATCGAAAGAGATCATTGTACAGAAATCAAGAGAATTACTTAAACAAGTAATACCTCCATCTTGCCTTTCTTGAAGTGCTCGATCCCGAAGCGTGCAAGAGGAATAAACCAATGGGAAGCACTTGCACTTGGTCGAAACTCGAAAAGTCCGAAAGAATCATTCATACGAGGAAGTGGCAATTTCAAGGACGCAACAAGACAAGCCAACGACCACAAGTGAATTTCAAAAATAAGCTATCTCTTCAACGGCAGATTTTTGAAAGATCACTATAAAAGGCCGAGGAATAACTCGAGAGAATGTTACTTGAACCACGAACACTCAAGCAAACATTTGAATCTGTAACCAAAAATATTCTCAAATCATTCAAGATCAATCCTCAAGCCTACATTACGAAGGAAATCAATCCAACACTCACCGTGAAGGAAAGATAACTTCAATTAGTTGAAGAGGAAATTTTTGAAGAATCAAGGGGTCTACATTCCACGGAGGATTGTAGGAAGGTTCAAGGTCGAACCAGTCTCAAGTTTTTGGAGGGCTTCGTGATCAAATCCAAGAAGCTTGAGCAAGTGGGTTGTAATAGCAAAGCGGTGCCTGTGAAGAAGGCGAGTCGTGCGAGAAGCCACCGGTGTGTGACCAAGGCATCTCGGATCGAGTCCCAAAGGATCAAGTCACCGTGTGATCAAGACTTGTATCGGACTGTTAACCACTCGTATATTGATCAATACTTAGTGGATTCCTCCGGGGAGTTGGAGAAGAGAGGAGTAGAAGAATTACCCCATCTTGAACCTCTATAAAAACTTATTGTGTCATTTACATTTCAAAGACTTTAATTTACGCATCTTATATTTATATCTCGCTAAAAATTTGCTATCCAATTGATAATCAACTGAGTGCTAAAACCAAGTATTAAAACAAACTTAACCAAATTCAAGGGTGTTAAGTCTTCCAATAAAACAAATCACGATCGAGTTAAGTCTTTAGTCAAAATAGCCTGAGTTATTCTATCAACAACTCGGTCAGTCCGTTGAGTGACTAACTCTGTTGATTAACTAACTTAGTTGTCCATCAAGGACACAAGCGTGAAGTATTAACTCGAATATTTAAAAGGACTAATTTGAAAAGTTGGTAAGTTTATTCAACCCCCCCTTTCTAAACCTTACACTCACACCCCTTGGGACCTACAAATCTAGAATATCGGCAACAATGTTCCCCAAATAGGAGAAGCCGATCGAGGTAGAGCGGATTTTGTTGTGGATGGTCGCTATCCGATTCTAATACCGTTTCTTGATTCCCAATTGGCGGGCAAGGTGCACCCCTTCCCTACAAAGCTCTCGCTTGGCAACTTCGATGGTCATTTCGTCCTTGTGGAAACGAGAAAGAGTGGTAACAATCTGGCGTTTGAATCACGGATTGCAAAGCACCAATTCATGTTCCGTCCCGGCATAATAGACACATCCGTATTTAATTTTAGAAAGTCAGAATTTGGCTTTGTCCACACAGCAGTCGTTTCCTTCGTTTGAGTTGGGCCTTTTTCCTCCTATATGTTCCGCTAATCGTCTTTCAACAAAAGAGAAACACCATTGATGGTCAAGTCCCATGTGGTTGTGTGTCGGTTTGTTCCTCGCATACCATGCCGTCCACAGTAGCGTTGCGAATAATCCTTGGGACCTCGAGTGACCTGTTTTCGACATGGAAATTATCCAATCATCTATTGTTCCATTAAGCTCTTGTGGTTTGAATCTGAATCTAAAAGGTCCTGCTGCCCAAAAGAAGATAGCCCATGGGCACTCCCTCAACGCATGCTCCGCCATTTCGATCGTCAATCCACATCGGCTGCACATTGGGTCGACTTTGATTTCTTTTTTACGGCGCATACTTGGTGGGTAAAATTCCTTTAATGCATAGCCACATAAATAAGATTATCTTGGGGGTATATCAAGTTTCCACAACCATTGCCAAATTACCCTGTCATGACCAGATGAGGTGGAAAGATTTTGTTTACAGTTCTTAGTAGTCTTCGCTATGTGATAGCCCGAGCTCACCTTGTAAACTCCATCTTTTGAAAAATTCCACACCAATCGATCTGGTTTCTTGTTTAGACGTAGCGGGATGGCCTGAATACTCTTAATTTCGCTCTGACTGAAAAATTCTTGAAGCCGGGGTAGTTCCACGGAGGACGTCTTCCTTCATTAATTCACCACCCGCATATTATCCGACATACCCGGGTTATTAGATAGTGTCTTAAAACCATGTTGGTCTTGGAGCCATGGGTCGCGCCATATTTGAACACTTTTGCCATCACCAATATTCCAGCGTAGGTCTCGAACAAGTATATTCCTTCCCGCAATAATGCTTCTCCAAGTATGGGATGGATTATAGCCAATTGTTGCTTCTAGGAACGACTTGTTAGGGAAATATCTTGCCTTGAGGGTTTTAGCTAGTAGCGAATTTTCATCGTTTACTAGTCTCCACCCTTATTTGGCGAGCATAGCCTCGTTAAAACATTGTAGTTCTCTGAAACCCATACCTCCTTCTTCTTTTAAATTGCATAGCGATCCCAAGAGCACCAATGTGTGCGTTTCTCTTCCCGAGTTTGGCCCCAAGATTGAGCTTATTTTTCTGCATATATTATGAGGAAGGATGAAGCAACTCATTATATACGAAGGAATCGCTTGAGCCATGGATTTTATGAGGATAAGCTTTCCAGCTATTGAAAGTGTATTACTTTTCCAATTTTTCAGTTTCTTTCTGATTCTATCAATGATTGCCCCAAAAATTTCTTTTTTCGATTTGTCGATGACAGTCAGTAGACCAAGGTAGATTGCATGTTTATCCACTAAGGACACTCCCATCTTCCCAGCGAACAGAGTCCTGGTTTCGTTACAAACACCTTTGCTAAAAGAAATGGCGGATTTTTTGAAATTGATCGTTGCCACTCGGGCCTTTTCATAGGTATTGATAATGTCAGCAATGCACTCTAATTCTCTGTCGTTAGGTCTTCTGAAGATAATGCTGCCATCCGCGAAGAAAATGTGTGTTATTTCGGGAGCTTTCTTACATGCTCGTATCCCATGAAAGAGGCCGTTCGTTTAGTCCTTGGAATCATAGTGAAAACGCTTCGCACGAAAAAGGAAAAGATACGGCGATAATGGGTCTCCTTGTCGGAGCCCTCGAGTAGGATAAAACACATTACTAGGTTGGCCATTTAGGAGAATGGAAAAAGAAACAGGCGATATGCATTTCATGATTAGGTCAACAAAAGAGCTACTGATACCCATTTTTAACATGACTTTATGCAAAAGCCGCCATTCGACTCTATCGTACGCCTTGCTCATATCCAGTTTAAGAGCAAAAGATCCCTGTTTTTTAGCAAGGATCCTTTTCATTGAGTGAAATGTTTCAAAGGCTAAAAGAGCGTTATCGTAATGAGCCGTCCGGGAGAAAAGCCGATTGGTTGGGAGAGATCGGGTCGGGTAATAGGGATTTCGGCTGTTAGCAATGGTTTTGGATATAATTTTGAAAACAACATTACACAAGCTAATAGGCCTAAAATCCATCAACATTTCCGGGTTCTTCTTTTTGGAATCAAAACAATATATGTCGATTGATGTAGGCGGGGATAGGGTGCCATTTAAAATATTAAGAGAAACATCAAAAGTATCCGATTGGATTAATGGCCAAAATTTTTGAAAAAGATGACGAGGCATACCGTCGGGCCCGGGCTTTGGTAGGGTGCATCCGGGTGAGTGCGATCGTTATTTCCTCTTTTGTGAATGGCCTCGTTAAGCATGTCGCTCATCTCACCCGTCATTTTCTCCTCAAGTGTATCGATGGCTTTATCCATAATCAGCCCGGGCTCGATCGAGAACATCTCTATGAAGTATCTAGAAAAAACTCTCTCAATCTCATCATTGTCTTCCACCCACTTTGTCCATTGCAATCCTTGATTCTCGTCAATAGAATTTCTATCCCGCCTCCCGATGCCGTTCTATGGAAAAAAGTGATCTTGTTGTCCCCTCGCTTATTCAAGTAAAGAAGAACATCTTCTTTTACACAACATAGTAATAAGCACCTTTACTCCCAAAAACAGAGAAGCGTCTGATTCATGCGGTGAAATTTCATTTTTTTTTTTATTATTAAAATTGCAACCAAGGAAAATCTTCCACAACAAGAAATCACCACACACAACTAAAAACAACAACGAGATATATAATCGCAAAATTGAATATGAACAATAAATCTTGAAAAACAAGCAAAGCGAAAAAAATAAAAAAATCCGTGTCGTACACTCAACTCACTGTGTAGTGTTCCTCATGATCATCATGAATGCATAAACACACACATAAACACATATTAAACCATACGAATGCATGAAAATCAACTTTCGAAATTAGGGTTTTAAACGATTTGGGGATTTTAGTGGATGGGGAAAAACACACCAAGAAATCACTCCAAGATCGGCGGCCGAGCTCCTATTTGCATGGTGGACGGTGGAGCCGAGCGGTGGCGTGGGCGATCGCCTTCTCTTCTCCTTCTCGGTGATTGAACGTTCTCTATTCTTTCATCCTTCTCGTTTTTTTTTTTTTTTTTTGATTATGTTGTTTGATTTGTTTAAGTTGCTAACTAACGAGAACTTAGATTGTGTGTTATTTGGGTAAAGTTGCTAATACTCAACTTAAAGTTGCTAGTTTTATTTATTGATATTTATGTTTAGCATTGGGTAAGTTGCTAATACTCAACTTAAAGTTGCTAGTTTTATTTATCGATACTTATGTTTAAGTTGCTAAAGTAAAAAGTTTAACTTTAAAATTACTAGTTATATTTTTAAACTTATATTTAAGTTGCTAAAGTTGCTAAAATAAAATAAAGATTTAATAAAAAAATATTTACAACTCCCAACACTTTTATAATTATATGCAAAAGTTGCTAAAATAAAATTGATAAGTTAACTAAAAGTGATACTTATACCATGAAATAAAAAATTGATAACAAAATAAAAATTAACTTTCATCAATTTTAGAATTATGCTAAAGTTGCTAAAATAAAATTGATAAACTAACTAAAAGTGCTAGTTATACCATTAATATAAATAATAAATAAGGACATGAAAAATGCCTATCGACTCCGGTTTATAATTATTGTCTTTAAGAAAAAAAAATGACACTAATTACAATGGTGTAACCAACCATTGACGAAAAGGGTGAATAAATATTGTCTTTGAAAAAGATTAGGTACTAATCGACAATGGATTACAAAAACATTGTCGAAGACCCGAGAAATGTGTTGTCAAAAAATAAAAAGATCGCTAATCGACAACGCTTCAAGAAAGTATTGTCTTAGGCTCGAGTGAACTGTTGTCGTTAACAAAAATTCGCTCATCCACAACGGTTTAGCGAAAATCCGTTGTGAATGCTTGTAAGGACAACGATTTAGCTAAAATCTGTTGTCTTTGGGGTGTTGTTATTGAGCATTTTTCTTGTAGTGTGGTAAAACAACCTAAATTCGCTAAGCCACCGAGTCCAGCACGATTGTTGAACCGGAGGCCGCTAAGTAGAGCAACACACATCAAAAAAAGAGTGGTGTGGAAACCACTATGGGCGAAGAAGCTGTTGTTGATGCACAACAGAGTTTGGAAAAAACAGATTGTCGGGAGGCGGTGAAGAAATCAAGCAACCCACGGTGACCAAGGTCATGAGGAGTTAGCTATACGATCTCCTCGGCCGATGCAAAGATATCCGAGGAAGAAATGGCTCCCCTTGAGCCCATGCAAGAGAGGACGATGACTTGGTGATGTTATCTCCTGCATATCCGGACATTCGGAGGAGGCTAAGGATTTGGAGGGCCTGGAAGCATGAGTTATGGCAGGCATCAATTTCAAAGCCCTGAATTCATTGAAGAAGAAAAAGGATCTCTTGAACTTTCTAGGAAATATATTTATTACCTCTCCCTCAATCCCGACTTCTACACCACCATTATGTATCAAAAGAAGGATGAAGAGAAAGAGAAGCGATTGAAAAGGCAAAGGCCATTGCGGAGTCCAAAAGGCCTCACATAAACTTCTTCACACAGACGCCACGGCCCGGTTTCAGCCCGGTGATAGTGACGTAGAAGAACTTAACCCTACTGATGCAGTAGAGAGGACTGAGCTGAGGCAAGCAATCCAAGAATCCAAGGAGCTTCATAAGAAAACATTGCTAAAGGGTCCAAGAGAGTCATCTACTATTCTAATCTCTCTTAGCCCTGATATTTTGAAGATGGCGAGGGCAATTAACGCAACTACATCACCGGTGCACTCTGAGGGATAAGATACAAGGAAAAATGGCGATGAACCTAAGGATGGAGATGAAGAGGGTACCTTAGCCAAGCCTACCCCACGAAGAAGGTGTTGAGATACCCCCTATCGCCTAAACACTCAACTGGAAAAACAGGACTCTCAAGTTTTCAAGAACCCCATCTCGAAACTCGGTTGGTGTGCCAACCGAGGAAAATCGCAAACACCACAAGGGTCGGAGGAGGTTGTGGGAGACCTTAAACGATCAAAGTTTGGAGGTGAAGATGAGAACATCAATGTACAACAGAGTGGGGTTGATGACACTCGAGGCGTTGATGTCTCGGTGAAATCCCGCCTACGCTTCAGGCCGATGAAGTTCTTGATGCGGCCAAGGCAAATGATGGAAATGAAGCCATGTCGATTAACACATTTGGCTCTAAAAGTGCAATCCTAGAGGTTGAGACCTCAAAGGATGCCACTAAAGACCCTAAAGCGGCTTAGTCTGTGAAGGGATTGCCGAAGACCCCTGTTGCGGTTAAGACTGCGAAGGGATTGTAGAAGACCCATTAGTGGTTGAGACGCTCGGGGGTGATGAAGGCCCAATGGAGGTTGAGACATCCTTGGGTAAGAAAGGTGAAGAACAAATGCCTGCCCCTCAAGAAGAGTCGGTGAAAAACGAAGAAATAAGTGCCTTACATGACTCGAAGAACATGTCTCTGTGGAGTTTTGGACACAAATGAAGAAGGCTGAGTGCATTCCATAAGATATACGAAAGAGGACCAACGAGTTGAGGAGGCTTTGGCTCAAAGGAGGAAGGCAAGCGACAAAGCTGTCTTTTCAAAATTTACATTGGTTGATGGCCCACCCCCTATGGTGCCATCACCATCCCATGATGCTGATAAATCAGCTGAGGAAATGAATACTCAAGAGGAAGAAAACACGATACCAACGACGCTATTAAGACAATCGAGGATCGGTCGGCTCGTGACTAACACAATGTAGAAGATGCCGAGGATCTTTGAAATAGGAGACACACAAAATTTGAAGCAAAAAGAAAGGGAAAGGGTAAAGCTCTTGAAGGAGAAATGGTAGAAATTCCCATATCCCCGATGAACGTTTTGTAGAGTACTTTCCATTTGTGGCGGAAGTACCTTTGGAGACAGACTGTTCTTTGAGAGTGCAAGGTATCTTTGTCAACATCCTTGCTAAAGAATTCGAAATTCCGGATGATCAAACTATAGTCCGTTTGCCTTTGATTTCGATGTTGTATGGCTTTGAGGAAGCGATCCATTGAAGCGGCCGCTTTTGGAAATCATTCAAGGCCATCTGTCTTTGAGATTGAAATATGGAAAAATGATTTGCGACATTGAACCAACGGTTAGACAATAGAGATGCAATGATCTCGGGAGATACTCCGGGGAACTTAGAATAAGGAATGGGCCCGGCCTGAGATGAAAGCACTCGGGCGTGAACAAGTCACTTACTTCAAGTCTCTATTTGCTAAGATGGTAATATGGAGCACGAGAAAATGCCAAGTTTCGGAGAGACGGAGGATCACATCTTGAGTTAGACCAGTCCTCAAAATCGATATGGAGTTCTTTGAAAGCACAACACAAAGCAGACCTACTCAAAACAGAAGCCAACATGCGAACCGAGATGATGGTAATGCAAACTGAAATGAAGTTAATGGAAGCTGAGATGAAGGCTCTGCGATCAGAATTTAGAACAACACACTCTTCAAGTCATGAGAAGATGGACATCACAAACAAGAAACTGGATCTTATCCTAGGAGTATCCTCTTGTGACTCTCCCTCCTGGTGATGATGCCAAAAAGGAGGAAGATAGAAGTAAGGGGGAGGTAGTGGTAGTGATGTGAAGAAACCACCCCTGAAGATCATGTTCGCAAAACCCCCTCAACTCGGCTCAGCCACTAGCTCACTTCTAAGCCAGTTGCCCCAAGGCTTATCAGTTGAAGAGAAAGCTGAATTAGCTTTCAAGAAGACTAGAGCAGAGATAGAAGCTGATTTTGCCAAGGTGGATGAGAGACAGCATGGCAGGATAGAAAGTCTAAGCAAGGTTCGATCTCCCGGTTGGATTACAAGGACTCTCGGCGGTGAAGCCTCTCGGGAGTTAGCTATCCCAGATTCAGGATCTGAGCCAAGATCCTTAGAGGAATTCTAAATGCTTGCATCGGAAGGTTTTTTCAAAGGGAAGACTCTACCAGAGGCATGGAACTTGTACTGGGAAAATGGTTTGGAGCTTTGTCAAGCAGCCGCGAAGCAGCAGACTTCAAGTAGTAGTCAGCAGACTTCAAGGGCACAACCCATGTAGTACACCCATAGAGGAGGAGCAGACTCTAGACGAGGAAGGAGAAGGATTGGTGAAGGTGGAAGAGGCAGAGGAACTCCACCGCCAAAGCCTAAAGATGTTTGATATGTCGATCCCCAGAAGAGAGGGATGATATATTGGGCTGGGCTGGACAAACTATCAAATAGAGAGGTGAATAGGAGGAATGAGGAGGCAATGAGAAGGCAAAAAGAAGAAAATATTAGGCTTGATCGAGAATGGAAAGAAAGGCAGCAAAGGGAAGACCTAGCCACAAAGAAAGCCTATGAGAAGAAGAAGAGAGAAGAAGAGGATAGGAAGAGGAAGAAGAGAGTCAAGAAGACAGAAGAAGAAGAGTAGATGAGGATCTTGATCAAATAAGGAAGTAGCCGAGGCGTTGAAGGTTGTTGAACCCCTTTATGTTATATTTTTTCTTAATTGTAAATACACATACACTTGTAAGTACTCTGTATATGCTCTGATACAATTGATTCTCTGATGCTTTGTATTGATTTATACATTGTAAAAGCTTTATAAAGTGCAAAGAATGATATGTTCAAAAAAATAACATATTCAATACAATCGTTCTTTATTTTCGCACTATTTACTTTGCTATTTTTATTTAAGTTTTGGAATCATCAAAAAGGGGAAAATTTTGGGAAAATTTATGTAATAGATTTTGATGATACCATGTAAAACTTAGATTAGGAAGTTGACACCCCAATTCAATCAGAAATCAACTTGTAATAGATAGGACTATGTAAGGTGAGTGGAAGCAACAAAGTTGAAGATTGAGTGGAAGAAACATAGTTGAAGATTGCGGGGACTCGACCAAGATCAAAAAGAAGACCCAACCGTGTGGCGAGTGAAGTGAAGGTTGATCAAGTAGCCAGAAAAGAGCTGTCTCGGTCGGTGACGACAAAAACTAATTCTGAGAATCATTGGAATCGAATGTCAAAGGGGTATGTAGAAGAAAGGATCAAAGAAAGCTGAAAGAGATCCGTTGTCAAGCAAAATTAAGGTTTGCTGGAAATAGGCATGTGTCAGACCACCTACAATAAAGTTGTTTTGCTGAAAGAATGCAAAAAGCAAGGAGTTAATGAGATGTACCTTAAAACTTACAGAGTTTAAGGAAAGGCTGCAAAGCATTAAATTCAAGGTACAATCCACATCAATGCTGCAAGACAAGCCAACAACCTATGAAGTATAGTTTGAAATTACGTCTATCTCTTCAACAAATATATTTTCAAACTTGCACTATAAAAGGCTGAGGATCCATATGAGAGAAGGTTACCAAGATTACAAGCAAACAAGCAAAATTTATTAACCTGCAAAGCAAAACAATATCTCTCAAGTATTCAAAGAATATCCTCAAGCCTAATCTTGAAGGAAATCGATCTAACACATTCAGTGAAGGAAAGACGACTTCATTCATTGAAGAGGAAAACTTGTTTCAAAAACAAGGGGTCTACTCTCCAAGGTTCAAGGAGGTGTAGTAAGGTTCCAGATCGAACCAGAGCTTTGAACCTATTAGAGGGCTAAGTGATCAAGTCCAAAGGTTTGAAGGAAGGCGAAATAGCACTTGCGCCGGAATCTTGTGAAGAAGGCGAGTCCCAAGAGCGACTAGTTTGTGTGATCAAAGCTAACTCGGACGATTACCTATTTATACCAAGTCAAGTTACATTAGTGGATTCCTCCGGGGTTGGAGAAAGAGTGGATTAGAGGAATTACCCCATCCTCGAATCACTATAATTTCTTGTGTCTATTTACTTTTAGCATACTTACATTCTTGCATTATCTTTATATTTGCTTGATTGTTAGAGAATTTTCTAACCGCAAGTGTATGGTGTCAAGTTTTAATATAGAGTAGTAAGGTTGTCGAATCCACAGGAATAATTATCGAATTATTGCTAAGTACTATAATATAGTAGTCTAACTTTATTTAGAAATTCAATATTTGATGGAGTTGATTATACTAAAAATACTAAAAATAAATTAAGACTATGAAAATATCAATGAGTTTATCCAATTGATTAAATGAATTCTAGAGGTATGATGAATCTAGTTATCCCTTATGTTGTCAATATGGTTTATCAATCATCAATTATCAATTTATAAGTCAAGATTTCTACAATAATCATTCCCTCTCTCAAGTGCCAATGATTTTAGATTCAATTGGGAAATCAATATCTCTATAAAAATCACCAATCAAAATCTCAATAAAAGCTATGAATCTTGATAAATGACTTCAAAGGATTCACAAATCTCTCAATTCTATGAAATCCTAGGTTATGCTATTCCAAGGTCATGTATTCAATTACCTCTCTCAAGTGTCAAATCAAATACACCAAACAATCTAAATTATTGATCAAGTAATTTAGAAGCAATAGATCCAAATAGCACAAATAAATTGATAGATCTAGATTGACAAACCACAATCTCAAAACATAAGTTCAAACATAGATTACACCAATCCTCTAGAATTATAGTGTTTAGCTCATGATTGAAGAAAATGAATCCAAGAAAATACAACAATACATCTTACAAGATATGAAGAAAGCAACAAAATAAGAACAAGTGAGGATCTTCTCTATTTCTAGATGATAGAAGCCTCCAATCTTCTTCTCCAAATTCTTCTCAAAGTGCTCAAATTCTTCTTCCTTGTCTTGTAGCTGTTTTTATTGTCTTCCCAAGGGTTCCAAGATGCCCTAATTTCTAGCCCCAAGGATGGTATTTATAGTACACAAAAGTCCAAGAAGGGGTAGGTGAACATAGGTTTTTCCGCCCCCGGGCGCTGCGGCGCCAGCAATCTCGTCCCATTTTATCGCACGGGCTGCAGCTATGCGCTCACAGACGCCAACTTATCGCACGGGCGCTGCGGCTTCGCATAAGCATGGCTGCGCGCATCATTTTTTTCGCACAATTGCCGCCGGGCGCTGCGGCTGGCGTTAAGCGCTGGGCGCGCAGTCCACATGCACGCCAAGCTTCCAAATCGCCCGCTCGCCACGGGCGCTGTGGGGCGGCTGCGGCGCTGCGCGCCCGCCCGTCCTTGTCAAAATACGATTTTTTCCTTCTTTCTACGTGATTTCTTCTTTCTTCAAGCCGTTTTTCACCGTTTTCTTCATTTCTCGGCTACCAAATCTGTATTGACTCTACATCGACTCTAATTGAAATAAATAGGACTCTAACGACTCTAAAAACACCCAAAATAAAACCAAATTCTACTCTAAAATATCAAATAAGTTGGTAAAATACCAACTTAACAAATACCCCCAAACTTAAGCTATTGTTTGTCCTCAAACAATTATAACTCCAAAATGAAAGACAAACAAAACAACAACACAAACAACTACAAAACTCCATAAACCAATAAAATTTGTCTAAAAACTCATTTCACTATCAATCAAGCATGCATTTTATCATTGTGATCAAAAGTGTTGAATATTCATGAAAATTCCGTTTACATTATTCAAATTGATTTACGCAATCAAATGTTATCAAGATGATCCACTACTAAATATCAAAAGATAATGACTACCGGATTCCATAGGCTTGTTATTCCCACTAATCTCCACTAATGTAGGCTAATATAACACATGGATCAATAGGACTTCCAAAGCTTGTAATGTGGCTTAGGGTCGGGTAGGAAAATTTAGGATTAAGTGGCTCAATTCACCCAAACACACAATTACCTCTTCAAATCATCAATTGCCAAGCAAAATGGCTACATTCACTTTTGTTGAATTTTCAATTATTCTCCTTTACGAGCCTCTATTTTCAACATTTTTTTTTTTTCGAGACCCCAAACTTGGTCTTTTGCATATTTTAACACATGGGGTTTCATTATTTCTTTTTCTCGGCAACTTCATGCGAATGAACATCTACCTTACTTATTACATCCTCCTCAACCTTCAATCATTTTGTGTGTATGAGTGATGGGTAATTAGGATTTTCACATGTAAGCTCAAGGTGAAAACAATTGGTTGCCAAAGAAAAGGTTTAATAGGCTCAAAGGGGACACTAGTGAAATTATATCGTACAAAGGTAGTCATTTTGGCTCTAGCTTTTATTCAAAGATGGCCTAAATCATTTCCTTATGTTATTTCACCTAGGATTTCGCCTCAATTAGTGATCAAACAAGTTCTAGAATCCGGTGGGATCATACAAGCAACACTCGACTTCATTAATCATTTTCAAATAAATTAACAGAATTATGCATGAATATGAAATCAATGAAGCAAAATATAGATCACCACTTAAAAGCATGCTTTCGTGACAGTTCAACTCGCAATCAACAAATCTACTTAGTCATGTAGTTCTATAGTTCAACAAACTACCCGACTCGACTCAACTCGATTTTTTTTTTTTTTTTTTTTGACACGACTCAAAAGACACAAATACAGATTACACCCCCCCAAACTTAAATTGAACATTGTCCTCAATGGAGAGTGAGAAAACTTTCCTGATAGCCGGAGCGCCTAGGACTCCTCATCGGAGTCGTGTGGTGAAAAATGAGCAATAGGGCCCGGTGGTGGTGGTATTGGGAATTGGAATTGCGGGTGTGTCTGGCTATATATCTGGGCAAGTACTCGGTTGTGCTCATTCTCATATTCTTCTCGTGCCGCTCTGTGGCGTTGCTCCGCTACAAAAGCCCTTCTCAATTCTCGTACTTCGCGAACTAGTGCGTCAAGAGTCGTTATGTGAGCGTCTAAACGAAACGTCTTGCCGAACCGGATGGAACGTCAATATTCTGTGGTTGGGCATGAATATCAGGCTCAATAGCCGGCGAGCAAATTCGGGATGAAGAATATATCCCGCCGCCTTCGATTAGGCACACCGCCTGCCCACTCGTCATAAGAAGCAATAGTAGCCGAATCTATGGGTCCCTTTGGATTTTCCAATGGCTCGGAGTTATCCCATGTAACACCCTTCTCTTTACATAACCCACAAATTAAACTCGGTAAGATTAGTCCCCCTTTTTTGGGTTGTAGCATTTTGTTATGAAGGGACGTTGCAATAATTACCGCTGGGTCGAATTGTATGTCAGTAACTATGGCATATAGAAGATAAGCTCGTTCCTTAGTTACATCACTAACATGCTTGGTTGGTATCAAGTTGTTGCATATGAAGTGGTACCAAGCTCGCCCATATCTACTAAGACTCGTGTGCGGAAAAGCAGTAGCACCTCCCACAACTTTTATATGACGTACCACAGTTCCAGGCCGGCATAAGGTATTACAAATCTCCTCCATACTCGGTGGTTGCGAGATAAATTCAACGTATGGTGAGTGATCCACCTCCGGGAGTCCATAATATTCTCTTATCGCTACTGAATGAGTGTATACCTTGTTTATTCCACGTACGAAAACCTCTGACTTATAGCCGTTTTTGGTCTTTGCATTTGCATAAAACTCTCTGACTATATTCGGTGCAAATGGTCTAGGTTGTGCACAAAGTTTTTCCCATTGCTTCTGATGTATCATTTGTGCAAGTTCACCATCATTTGGCCCCGGTTGTAACCCCCGTTCCGCGGTTATGCTCTTTGTGCTTAATTTCTCATAAAAAAGATTTTGTGCCTCTAAGCTTACGAAACGACTAGTATCATATTCCTCGGAGGTACTCGCCACCTTTTTGCCCTTGCTTGCATTCTTTGTTCTTGGCATTGTGATTGATTTGAAAATCACCTTAAAATGACACAAGCAACATAGCACATAGGGCGCTTTAAATACGAGTTAGGGGTTAAGAATTTTGCAACAACTCAAGAATTATGCATCTTTGTCATCAATTCATGATCAAATATCCTTTAGTACACAATGATGACAAGAATCAAATGCCTAGGTGTAATATTTTTCATTGAGGCATTTTAACAAACACCTTGTAGGCATACATGCAAAGAAGAGATGAACACCCAATTTGAAATTTAATTCATGCCCATTTGTTCAACACCAACCAATTCAAGCACAATATAATCATATATCATCACAATTTATCAAGAATTTATCAAGAAATTCGAAATTATAATGATATTGAAAATTCCCACATTTTTAACCTAAGCTTGAAAATTTGAAGAAAAGTGGTGTACAATTGAAGCTCACTTACCCAATTGATGAAGAAGATGAATTTGATGATTAAGTTTCTCAATTGCCCAGTTGAATGGTGTATAAGTGAATGCTAGGTGGGATTTTTGTAGAAGGAAGTAAAATAGGCGTGTGTGTGTGTTCTTGTTTGCAAGAAAAAAAAAGGCCGACCGCCCTTTAATCGCCCAAAGAAACCGATCGGGCGCTGCAGCTGCAGCGCAAGCTGAGCTGCAGCGCCGCACACACACACCTCTCACCTCGCTCACTCTGTCTCGGGCGCTGCTGTTTCCAGGCCGCCGCATTTGCGTTTTTTTTTTTTTTTTTATTTAAAAATTTCAATTTAATCAAAAAAAAAATTCAAAATCACACACAAATTAATTTACACAAAAATCACACCAAAATTCAAATAAATACACACCAAACTAAAAGAAAATAAAATCACACAAAAATTCGATCACACGAAAATCACTTGGGTTGCCTCCCAAGAAGCGCTAAATTTATAGTCGTTAGCGGACTCAACTATTCGGACTCAAGAAATTTCATCACCAAGTGGAAGATTTAAAACCTTCCTTGCTTCGTTCCCAAAATAATGTTTCAATCTTTGTCCGTTTACTTGGACGAATTCCCATCGTTCCTCTTAACTCGACGGCACCATATGGAAACACACGTTCAACCACAAACGGTCCCGACCATCGTGATTTGAGTTTACCTGGAAAAAGTTTCAATCGAGAGTTGAACAATAACACTTGTTGGCGGGTAAGAATTCATGTCGCAAAATCATTTGATCATGCCATTTTTCGTTTTTTCCTTATACATTTTGGCATTTTCATATGATTCTTGACGAAATTCTTCCATTTCGTTTAATTGAAATGTCGGTTTTCACCGCCTCTTTCAAGTTAAAATTCAATTTCTTAATTGCCCAATAAGCTCGATGCTCAAGTTCAACCGCAAATGACACGCTTTACCAAACACCAATCGATACGGTGACATACCAATGGGTGTTTTATAAGCCGTGCGATAAGCCCACAAAGCATCATCGAGCTTTTGTGCCCAATCCTTTCGATTAAAACTCACCGTTTTTCAAGAATTTGTTTCACCTCACGATTGGAAATTTCGGCTTGACCATTAGATTGAGGATGGTAACCAAGCGCAATCTTATGACGCACACCAAATTTAGCAAGAAGGTTGTTAAACAATTTATTACAAAAATGCGTACCTTCATCACTTACAATAGCTCGAGGAGTACCGAACCGAGTGAAAATATGCTTGTGCAAGAATTTGAGTACTACCTTAGCATCATTTGTTGGTGTAGCAATCGCCTCAACCCACTTGGAGACGTAATCAACCGCAAGCAAAATGTACAAATTTCCATGGGGGGAAATGGCCCCATAAAGTCAATACCCCATAAATCAAACAATTCCACCTCCATTATGTTTGTCAAAGGAAGCTCATGACGTCGTGAAATATTACCAACCCTTTGACATCGATCACAAGTTTTCACAAAGGCATAACAATCCTTGAATAATGTTGGCCAATAAAAACCAGATTGTAGTACCTTTGCTGGCTTTCGTTCGGGTTGGCCCGAAATGTCCCCATAAGATGATGAATGACAATGTTGAAGAATCTCTCCAATTTCTTCCTTAGGAACACAACGGCGAATGATAGAATCCGCGCATCTCTTGAACGATGAACGATCATCCCACAAATAAGACTTGACATCATGTAAGAATTTTTTCTTTTGGTGTGAAGTCAAGTCCGATGGCAAAACTCCTCCTCGCGAGGTAATTAACAAAATCTGCGTACCAAGGTAATGATGTCTCGGACGCATAATTTGTTCATCGAGAAATGATTCTTTTATTGGACTCTCAATCACCTCGTAAGGTTGCTCAAGGCGGGATAGATGATCGGCAACCCCATTCTCACTTCCTTTTTATCTCGAATCTCAATATCAAATTCTTGCAAGAGCAAAATCCATCGAATTAATCGAGGTTTTGCATCCTTTTTGGAGAAAAGATATCGGATTGCCGCATGATCCGTGTAAACAATCACCTTTGTACCCACCAAGTATGCTCGGAATTTATCAAATGCAAAAACTACCGCCAACATCTCTTTTTCTGTGGTGGTGTAGTTTTGTTGGGCGTTGTCCATGGTCCTACTTGCGTAGTAAATAGCTTTAAAAATTCTGTCTCGCCTTTGACCGAGAACGGCACCCACTGCATAATCACTTGCATCGCACATGAGCTCAAATGGTTGAGTCCAATCCGACACTATCATAATCGGAGCTGAAATGAGTGCCTTTTTTATCTGTTCAAATGCCTGCAAACACAACTCATCAAAGCAAAATATAGCATCTTTTTCAAGGAGATTACAAAGTGGTTTAACAATTTTTGAAAAATCTTTTATGAATCTCCTATAAAATCCTGCATGTCCTAAAAAGCTTCTTATGCCTTTCACATTTGAAGGTGGGGGTAGCTTTTCAATAGCCACAACCTTCGCCCTGTCAACTTCTAACCCTGTACAAGAAATACGATGTCCAAGTACAATCCCTTCTTTGACCATAAAGTGACATTTTTCCCAATTAAGTACAAGATTAGTTTCCTCACAACGTTGCAAAACCATAGATAAGTTATGCAAACAATGGTCAAAAGAAGTACCAAAAACAGAAAAATCGTCCATAAAAATTTCCATGATTTCCTCAACCATACCATGAAAAATCGCCATCATACACCTCTGAAAAGTAGCAGGTGCATTACATAACCCAAATGGCATCCTGCGAAATGCAAAAGTACCATATGGACATGTAAAAGTAGTCTTTTCTTGATCTTCGGGGGCAATGGCAATTTGATTGTATCCTGAATAGCCATCAAGAAAACAATAATATTCGTAACCTGCCAACCTGTCCAACATTTGATCAATAAAGGGGAGGGGAAAATGATCCTTACGAGTAGCTTTATTCAATTTTCTATAGTCAATACATACTCGCCATCCTGTGACAGTTCGTGTAGAAATTAATTCATTGTTATCATTTTTCACAACTGTCATACCTCCCTTTTTCGGGACAACCTGTACTGGACTCACCCATGCACTATCAGAAATGGCATAAATTATACCTGCCTTTAGCCACTTTAAAACCTCATTTCTCACGACTTCTTTCATTGCGGGATTAAGTCGTCTTTGGTGTTCAATAGATGGTTTATAAGATTCTTCCATTAAAATTTTGTGCATTACAATGGAAGGACTTATACCTTTCAAATCAGAAATATACCAACCTAAGGCCGACTTATGTTCACGAAGCACACGCAACAACTTATCCAATTCGGATGAAGATAATGAAGCAGAAACAATTACCGGGTAAGTTTTATCTTTTCCCAAAAATGCATATTGAAGATGTTCCTAAGTTCCTTTAGTTCTAAAGTACCTTTCGGAATATTTTCAATATTGGCATTTTCTAATGCTTCCTTTTGTTTTTCTTTTACAATTTCTTTAGCCTCAAGGAAAGAATAAACTCAAGCAAATCAATATCATCACTATCTTCCTCATCACATTTCATTATTGAATTAATTAAACAATGTTCTAACGGATCTTTTAAATCTTGTTTTATAACTTCCGTTTGATCACATTGTTCGATTTTATCAATAAAATGACATGTGTGAGGTTCCTCTTGAAATTTCATTGCTTTATAAATGTTAAATAGTACCTCATCATCATTTACCCGTAATGTTAACTCTCCTCGTTGCACGTCAATTAAAGCTCGTCCGTTGCTAGAAAAGGTCTCCCAAGAATCAATGGCATTTCATGATCTTCCTCCATATCCAACACCAC
The DNA here is from genome assembly GCA_016081115.2 of Rehmannia glutinosa. Lineage (NCBI taxonomy): Eukaryota > Viridiplantae > Streptophyta > Magnoliopsida > Lamiales > Orobanchaceae > Rehmannia > Rehmannia glutinosa. The sequence goes on along the minus strand of JABTTQ020003001.1, from coordinate 110,240 downwards.
AAAGTCCGCCGGAAATATGAATTTATCCACTTTGATCAACACATCTTCAATCACTCCTCTTGGGTAGGTGAGTGATCTATCGGCTAATTGCAATGTGATGGTGGATGGCGTTATTTCTCCAAGGCCAAGTTTCAAAAACAACGACATAAGATTAATGCTAGCACCTAAATCACAAAGAGCTTTATTAAAATAAGAATCACCAATAGTGCAAGGGATAGTGAAACTCCCGGATCTCTTAATTTTTGTGGTAGCTTTCTTTGCAAAATGGCGCTACACTCTTCCGTGAGATTGACCGTCTCATATGCCTCCAACCTTCTCTTTCTCGACATCACATCCTTCATGAATTTTGCATAGTTTGGCATTTGCTCGAGTGCATCGGCAAAAGGGATGTTGATGTGAATTTTCTTGAATATTTCCAAAAACTTGGAAAATTGAGCGTCAACTTTTTCTTCTCCGAAATCTGTGGAAAAGGAAGAGCATTTGGTAACACATTATCGAATTGGAAATTGGTTTTACCTCAATTTTTGCCTTTTCGATTGCTTATCAATGCCTTCTTCATTTTGGAGTGTTTGAGCTTGCTTCCGGTTCTTTGGTAGCATGAGCAGCATCTTTGGTTCATCATACTCCGTCCACTTCTCAACTTAATGGCCTTGCAATGTTCCCGTGGGTTCACCTCGGTGTTACTTGGAAACGTATCAACTTTCTGTTGTGAATTAATAGCCGTGGCCAATTGACCCACATGTGTCCCCAAAGATTTGAGATGACTTTCAATTGTTGTAACCCTTGAACCCAGATTTTCTATGTTAGAATCGGCCTTGTTCATCCTTGCTCTTGATTCTACAAGGAATGAACTAAGTAATTCCTCCAAACATGGCTTTTGTTCTCCCACATGTGTACTCGTACTTGCTTGATTCGATATCCCTGGAGATGGTTGCAACACATTTCTCGTATTGCTATACGAGAAGTTTTCATGATTGCGAAGTCCCTGATGATAATGTGTTGGCAATTGATTCCCTCTATTGTTGAAACCCCGATTATTCACATAATTAAACTTGTTCCGTATCGGGATTCACAATTTCTTGACTTATCTCCATGACTCGCCTCCGATTGTTGTTTCCCACCGGACTTAGTGTAGCTATTTGCTTTGACAAGGCGGAAATTTGAGAGGCCAATGCGGACATAGTATCAAGTTCAAGAACACCGCAACTTTTCTTGGCGTAGATCTTTGAGACGGCCATTGATAACTATTGGCAGCCATTTCTTTGAGTAAAAGCATGGCTTCACTTGGAGTTTTAGCCATCAATGTACCTCCCCGCAAAAGATCTATAATAGTTCTTGAATGCCCATTCATGCCATTGTAGAAATATTGAACCTTTTGCCAATCTGCGTACCCGTGTTGTGGACACCTCCTCAATAATTCTTTAAATCGCTCCCAAGCTTCGTAGAGTGGCTCAAAGTCGAGTTGATGAAATTGAGCGATCTCACTTTTCAGTTGAAGTGTCTTACTAGGTGGAAAGAATTTTGCCATGAATTTTTCAGTGAGATCATTCCAACTAGTGATACTTCCAGGTGGAAAGGTTTGAAGCCACTGTCTAGCTTTATCACGAAGTGAAAACGGAAATAACCTCAACCGAATAGCTTCATCGGGAACCCCATTCATTTTGATAGTGTCACATATCTCAAGAAAAATAGCCAAATGAGCGTTCGGGTCATCTACGGCACTTCCCCCAAACTGATTTTGTTGCACCATGTTTATTAAGGCCGGCTTCAATTCAAAATTGTTCGCATTGATAGGTTGGCGAACAATGCCCGAATAGTTTTGATTTGTGGTTGGTCGAAAATAATCCCGAATGGCCCTTTCCGGTGGTGCAACAATAGGTATGCGGTCTTCATCATCACCGATTCCTGCCATTTTTGTGAATTCGATTCTTCGTGCGGCTCTAATCTTTCGAAGCGTTCTTTCAATTTCTGGATCAAATAAGATTAAATTAGCACTTTTATTTTTTCGCATCAACAAGAAAAAACACAAAAATGACAATGACCCTATTGTAACAAAAGAAACCAATCTAAATTAAAGTAAAACTACTAAGTAATAATATTAGCGCAAATTAGATGAATTATTCCCCCTAAGAAACGGACGCCAAAAACTTGTTAGAGAATTTTCTAACCGCAAGTGTACGGTGTCAAGTTTTAATATAGAGTAGTAAGGTTGTCGAATCCACAGGGAATAATTATCGAATTATTGCTAAGTACTATAATATAGTAGTCTAACTTTATTTAGAAATTCAATATTTGATGGAGTTGATTATACTAAAAATACTAAAAATAAATTAAGACTATGAAAATATCAATGAGTTTATCCAATTGATTAAATGAATTCTAGAGGTATGATGAATCTAGTTATCCCTTATGTTGTCAATATGGTTTATCAATCATCAATTATCAATTTATAAGTCAAGATTTCTACAATAATCATTCCCTCTCTCAAGTGCCAATGATTTTAGATTCAATTGGGAAATCAATATCTCTATAAAAATCACCAATCAAAATCTCAATAAAAGCTATGAATCTTGATAAATGACTTCAAAGGATTCACAAATCTCTCAATTCTATGAAATAGTTTATGTTATTCCAAGGTCATGTATTCAATTACCTCTCTCAAGTGTCAAATCAAATACACCAAACAATCTAAATTATTGATCAAGTAATTTAGAAGCAATAGATCCAAATAGCACAAATAAATTGATAGATCTAGATTGACAAACCACAATCTCAAAACATAAGTTCAAACATAGATTACACCAATCCTCTAGAATTATAGTGTTTAGCTCATGATTGAAGAAAATGAATCCAAGAAAATACAACAATACATCTTACAAGATATGAAGAAAGCAACAAAATAAGAACAAGAGTTGAGGGATCTTCTCTATTTCTAGATGATAGAAGCCTCCAATCTTCTTCTCCAAATTCTTCTCAAAGTGCTCAAATTCTTCTTCCTTGTCTTGTAGCTGTTTTTATTGTCTTCCCAAGGGTTCCAAGATGCCCTAATTTCAAGCCCCAAGGATGGTATTTATAGTACACAAAAGTCCAAGAAGGGGGTAGGTGAACATAGGATTTTCCGCCCCCGGGCGCTGCGGCGCCCAACAATCTCGTCCCATTTTATCGCACGGCGCTGCGCCAAGCACGCTTCAAACTTATCGCACGGCGCTGCCAGCCCAGCATGGAAGCGCTGCGGCGCCATCTTTTTTTTTCGCACAATTGCGCCGGCTGCTGCGGCGCCACATGCCCGCTGCCTCCAAATCGCCTTCCACTTGCCCGCGGGTGCTTTGGCGCCAAGTCGGCTGCGGCGCGCCCGCCCGTCTTGTCAAAATACGATTTTTTCCTTCTTTCTACGTGATTTCTTCTTTCTTCAAGCCGTTTTTCACCGTTTTCTTCATTTCTCGGCTACCAAATCAGATTGACTCTACATCGACTCTAATTGAAATAAATAGGACTCTAACGACTCTAAAAACACCCAAAATAAAACCAAATTCTACTCTAAAATATCAAATAAGTTGGTAAAATACCAACTTAACACTGATTATTAATTTGCTAAGTCGATCGATAATAACCTAGATAAAACAAGTATTGAAAAACGTATTCAAAACTAAGGGTGAAAGTCTTCCGTTAAAAACCAAGTCAATCGTTATTTTAAAGTGTTAGGTTTGAAACAACTAAATTAAACTATCAACAACAAAGTAGTCTGTTGAGTGAGTAACTTTGTTGTGTAAGCCAACTTAGCTGTCCACCAAGGACTTAGCTGACATGAGTCAACTCTGAAATTCTTAAAAGGACTAAAAACGAAAAGTTGGTAAAGTTTATTCAACCCCCCTTCTAAACTTTACTTATCACCCCTTGGGACCTACACACATAAACAACACATATTAAAATAAAACACGTTGAAAATAATATAGAAATAACACATGTATAAAAAAAACACAATTCAATTTTTGATCCTATGCATTGAAAACGTCGAAAACACATAGAAACAACATTAAAAAATATATAGAAAAAATTCCGAAACAATATAAAAAACAACACAGAAACAAAAAGAACTTAAAAATAGGTAAAGAAATACATTGAAACATAGAATGCAACATAAAAATAATAAAGAAACATCATTACAACATTAAAAACAACATAAAAAGAACTCAAAAACAACAGAAACAATATAGAAAACACCACATCAATAAAAAGAGTTTAAAAATAGCTAACCACTACATTAAAACATTGAAAATTACATGGGAAAAAATAAAAATACATCATACCAACATTAAAAACGCTATAGAAAACAACCTAAAAACAATATATAAAACAATATGTGAACAAAAAAGAGCGTAAAAAATAAGTAAAAGTTGTATTGAAATATTGAAACAACAATGAAACAACATAGAAACTCGTCACGCCCCAAACGGGACGCGACGAACGATTCACAACTTAAATACAAATGGACTAACATTCCGACAATACCAATGAGAACCCAATAAGACAGAGTCTAAATAGCGTGAAAGAAATAACGATACAAGTTATCACTTAAAGTCTACATTCCAACATCAAATTACAACCCGAAATTCAACAAGGTAGTAACTTAAAGTCAGGATCATACGCCCCTCAATTACAAACCCGAATTGATTAGGATACAAAAGTCCAACAAAAACATAATAAGAAAAGAGTCCGATCAACAACAAGATACGATAAATCCAACAAGCGTAGTACAAGGTCTCAATCCAGGGTTTCGGATCCCCAAAAAATCCTCATCTAAGGTTAGAAAACGGCAAAGGGATGAGACAAAAATCTCGGTGGATGGGGTGATCGTGGTGCGAGTGTGGCGTAATAGTTAATGTGAGAAAACATTATACGAAACGCATGAGTATGATGCATGGTTTCACACACGATTCACAAGCGTCATGATAAATTAATTAAGTAATAATTATACGATTTAAGAAAATGATTCATGGTCACACAGCACTATGTGATACGATCAAGACAGTAGATTGCGTGCGGAAGTGTAACGCCAATCTTATGCAAGGCAATTAATGGTTGCGTCACGGACTTGTAGCGCCAACCAATGCAAAAGCAGTAGCGGTTGCGTGCGGGAATGTAACGCCAACCAAAACGGGACGATAACTCCGGAATCGTGTGGATCGGGGCAGCGATTCCTTCGTTCTACCTTGTAACTCCCGGTCGGTATGGTCCAAGACCAGCACCTTATCGCTCCGTAGGCAAAGACAAAATCCCGAGAGAGTGGCGAGGCTCGGATCTGTCATAATCATGATTATACCTCGATTAACGACCCGCTTCCCTTGGACAAACTCCATCCCTCGATTGCGGGGATTAGGGCGATGGGGCGGAAAGAGTGGAATAGCGGCCGAGCTGCCGGTTCCATCCCGACGTATCCATTCCGAGTGTGAGCTCGACACACCAAGTTGACTCGAGCAGAAAGTAATTACAATTACAAAACAACCAGGAATCAGTATTATTGATTCGAGAAGCGATTTAGGAAATATTTTAAAAATGCGAGTGGCAATTATGGCATTGGTGGAGTTTTTGGATGAAGATGATTATCGGAAGGATAAACAACCTTCGATATCTTGAAAGATTGGGTGGAACATAAGTCCCGTTATAGAATCAATTAGCGAGGCGAGGAAGTCGCTCATGATCGGGTATTAATCGATCATATTGATCCGATAAGTTAGGGGTTTTTGGAAAAGTAAAATATTTAAATTAAATCTCAATTTCAGAGAGTCCAGGGCTATTTTAGTAAAAGAGAAAATAATTTGAGTTAGGTCCTTTATAAAAGAAAAATTGTAATTTAGCCCCGTTTTGTAAAAACCAACACTTTTGGGGTTAAAAATTGAATAATTAAATATCCCGACCTTGAAAAATTATGAGGTCAGTTCCTAAATTCTCCAAATTGTCCAGAGATTCAGGTTTTTAAAGTTTTATGGTCGAGTTTTTATAAAAATTTCACATTGGCCCCAAATTTGTAAAAATTGTCAATTCGGACCTTAAGTTTTAAAAATTCGGAACTCACAAACCGGAAGGGCTTTTAATGTGATTCCAGTTGGAAAATGTCACTAAGGTTGGTAGGATATTGGGACAAAAGCAGTTTTTAAAAGCAATATATGTAGGTCCTTCAACTTTAGAAAATATCATTTTTGTCCCATTTTAAAATAATTGCCTTTAAGGCTTTTAGGGGTCCAATTGTTATGAAAATTGAACCTTGGGTCCAAAATATAATTAAGTTATAGTTAAGTTAGTATTTCCAGGTGCATGGGCTGCATAAGTCCTGGAAATCTCATTTGGGTCCTCAAGTTTAATATTTTCACGTTAGTCCCTCATTTATAGTAAAATTGTTTTCCAAGCCCTAACCACTTGGATTTTTTTGGAATACTTTTAAAATTTGGGATTCCCAGTAACTTAAAAGTAAAAATTTCAATTTATAAAGTTTAGGTCTGGTACAGTTTTCAAAATTGCAAAGTAGTCCTTAAACTTTCAAAATTTTACAATCTAGTCCTTGGGCTTTTAAAGGTTGATTTTATTTATCTTAAAACTATTAAAACATTATTAAAATGTCCAAAAGTCATTTTTGAACCTGAGTACAGTCCCAAATTTTGAAATTTGCAGAGGGTCCTTTAACTTTTATTTTCTTGCAATTTAGTCCACCAACTTTCCATTTTTGCATTTTTAAGTCCAAAATTGAAATTTAATCAATTATGCTCGACTTTTCCAGGTTATAAGTCATCCAAAACATAGATTTTAAAGATCATACACATGCATGTCCAATACATACAAGAATTCATCAATTAAAGCATTAAAGTGTACATGCATGCACCTAAAATTCAATAAATAGTAATTTTAAGCAACTCTTGAGAATTTTTATGATTTGATATATAAAATTGACATGCAATACATAGATTAAATATATCTCAAGGCTCATGATCAAATTTTCTACATGCATTTTAATAAAACCCTAAAAGTTGGAAAAATAATTTTCCACCCACCTTAATTTTGGAAATTGTGAAATAAAAGGATAATTTCACAATTTTTGGATGAGGCTTCTTAGGTCAGCCCCTAAGTCAAGAAAATATCAAAATTTGGAGTTAGAAAAATGAGAGAAAAATTAAGGAGAAAAAGAAGGAATTAAGAAAATGAAAAGGACTACACTTTACCTTGTGTAGTAGATGTTTGGAGACTAGTTGAAGCTCAAAATTGGAAATTGGCTCAACTCCAAAAATCTCCTAAGGTCAGCCCCTATTTCTCAAAATGAAAAAGGGGTGTTAAAATTTGAAAAAAATAGGAAGAGTAGGAAAGAAGGGTCTAGTACACAATTCTTACCTTGTAGTCAAATTTTCTCTACTATTTTCTTCTTCAAGCTTGAGGTCCTTCTTCAAAATATTGTCAAGCTCTAACCTTCAAAGTCTTCTAAATGTACCTCCAAAACCAAATTTAAACTTAAGTTAAGAAGGTGAAGAGATGAACAATGTGATATCCAAAAATGGATTGAAGCTAAAATTTCTTACCTTTTAGTATAGTGATTCGATTTTTGATGTATGAGGAGGAAAATGTTGAATTTTTCTAAGTATGGAAGAAGAAAGTAAGAAGAAGAATAGAGAGATGTTGGGAGTTTTTAGAGAGAAGGAGGAGAAGGCTTTGAGTATTAGAATGTGTTGATGAGAATGAAATGAAAATTTTGATGAAAAAAATGCCATAATGGCCGTGTAGTATGAGAGAGAGGGGGAGGAAATTTTGATCAAATTGTGTCTTGTAATTTGTCTCTTGCATGGAGACAAAAATGCAAGTCAAAGTGTGGGTCAATTTGAATTTGAGAGGAATAAGAAGAATGTTTGTTAAGTGGGAATAAGTTGGGGAAAATAGTAATAAAGAATTGGTGTATAAGATGATGTGTATAATGTTTGAATTAATGATATAATTATACACAAGATGACTAATATATGGTGTATGTGTACAAGAGTTGGATGATATTTTTATCCCAAAATCCATCATGGCCGTCCACTATGAGGGTAAAATGGTAATTCCATATATTTTTTTTTTTGTCCCAATTTTGATGATAATAGATGAAATATATCAATCTCCAAAATAATTAGTGATTCTCTTGATCACTTGTAAGTCTCATGATCACTTAATCTAAATCAACATCTTAATTCTATAAGGTAAAAGTCTCTAAAATAAATAGTCTCTTAAAATTCTAAGGTGACTAATAAATACAAGAATAGTAATAGTGATCAATCAAGTGATCATAATTGAGGAATGGAATTAATGATGATCATGATCACAAGTAATTAAATAAAATAAAATAAAGTACAAAATGTATATATTATCAATACTTACCCGTCAAAATGGCGCGGTAAATTAGTCGATCAAAAGTATAAACAACAATAATGATCAATTATAAGCTCGGAAAAATCGGGGCTTCACATCCTCCCTCCTTAAAAGAATTTGGTCCCCAAATTCTCTTGAAATAGTTCGGATATTGATTCCTTATGTCTTCTTCCATCTCCCACGTTGCGTCTTCGTCTCGGTTGTGGTTACGCCACACCACTTTAACCATCGGGATTTCTCTCTTCGCAATTGTCGTGATTCTGGCCGTCGATGATCCTGATTGGCCTCTCGGTGTAGGATAGATTTTCCATTAGAGGAGGAGTATCTCGGTGATGATATGCTCGGGATCCGTTGATACTTCTTCAATCTCGACACGTGGAATACATCGTGCATTCCTGCATATGGTGCTGGTAACTCGAGCCTGTAGGCTAACTTCCCGATCCTCTGTAAAATCTTGTAAGGTCCAACATATCTCGGACTCAATTTGCCTCCTTTCTTCGGATTGATCAATCCTTTCCGTGGTGAGAGTCTAAGAAATACTTCATCACCGACTTCAAATTCCAAATCCTTTCTCCTCTTGTCCGCGTAACTCTTTTGGCGACTCGAGCAGTGCGAATCCGCTCCTTGATCAGCTTGACCTTCTCCATGGCCTCCTGAACTAAGTCGACCTTTGGAATCGAGGGCGACTTTCGTTTCTCTTTCGGAGTCCATTGGTCATCAATCTCCCAATGTAGTGGGGATCTACATTTTCGCCCATACAATGCCTCATAGGGTGCCATCCCAATCGTGGCTTGATAGGCCGTTATTGTAGGCAAACTCGGCTAATGGTAAGTGCGAATCCCAACTTCCTTGAAAGTCCAGTGCGGGCTCGCAACATATCTTCAAGGGTTTGAATTGTTCGCTCGGGTATCCCATCGGTTTGTGGATGTCTTCTTTGTCTTTGAAACTTAGTGAGGTACCCAATTCCTCGTGCAAGCACTTCCAAAATCGGAGACAAACCTCGGGTCTCTGTCGATACTATATCGACGGGTACTCCATGCGGTCGAATGATTTCTGGATATAAATGCATGCAAGTTTCTGCAGGCTATCGGTTTTCTTGATGGGTAAAAAGTGTGCGATTTTCGTGAGTCGGTCTACAACTACCCGCATAGCGCCCCGGCCTCTTCGTCCTTGGTAGATCCGTCACGAAGTCCATTGTTATATGTTCCCATTTCCACTCGGGAACTCTCAACGGTTGTAGTAAACCAGATGGTCGTTGGTGTTCTGCTTTTACTCGTTGACAAGTCAAACATCTCGCAACGAATTCCGCTACCTGGTTCTTCAGGTTTACCCACCAATAACTTCGTTTCAAATCTTTATACATCTTGTTTCCTCCAGGATGTATAGTGTATTTTGAACGGTGTGCCTCTGTTAGGATTTTATTCCTAATGTCATTCGTCATTTGGTACACACACTCGATTTCTAACCCGATAACTCCATCTTCGGTATCGAGAATTCTAATCTTTCTCCTTTAAGTATCTTCTCCTTCGATTTTGAAGATGTGTATCTTTTTCTTGTGCTTCTCTCGATCTCACTCATGGGATGGGTGTAATCAAATGTTAGCACATGAAATCGAGTATTGGTTCTCGTCGATTCCAATTGCTCGGCTCCTTTAATGATTCCCACTCTCGAATCATAAGTCTGGCTAAGCTCGCCTTTCGGCTTAGAGCGTCTGCTACAACGTTAGCTTTTCCGGGATGGTATTGAATATCAAAGTGATAGTCCTCAATCAACTCCATCCATCTCCGTTGCCTCGGTTGAGATCTTTGCGGAGAATAGATACTTCAAGCTCTTATGATCCGTGAAAACCGTGAATGTTGCTCCGTAGAGATAGTGTCTCCATTTCTTCAACGCGAAAACTATCGCCAATTCCAGTCATGTGTTGGGTAATTGGCCTCATACGGCTTGAGCTTTCGTGATGCATAAGCGATAACTTTTCCTTCCCCGCATGAGTCTTGCTCCTAGTCCTTCTTTTGATGCATCACTTTGTAGACGACAAAGTTTTTCTTCCCTTTGGAAGGGCTAAGACTGAGCCGTAGTAAGTCGTTTCTTCACTCCTGGAAACTTGTCTCGCACTTGTCGTTCCACTCAAACTTGACTTGCTTCGGTTAGTCGAGTGAGTGGTCCGCTATCTTAGAGAAGTCCTGGATGAATCTTCGATAATATCCTAGTCTAGAAACTTCGATTTCCGTTCTGAGACTCAGTTGTTTCCATTCAACCACCGCCTGTGACCTTCAAGGATCTACCGCAATCCCGGTCTTTATACTATATGTCCCAAGAATGCGACTTCACTAAGCCAAAATTCGCACTTCTGAATTTAGCATACGACTTATGCTCGTAGTGTTTCTAAAACGATTTTTCGGTGACGTTAGTGCTCTTCTCTAGACTTAGAGTATACAAGTATGTCATCAATGAATATCACTACGAATTGATCCAAATAAGGTTGGAAGACTCGATGCATCGTGTCCATAAATGCTTTGGTGCATTAAATGCCGACCGAAAGGCATTACTACAAACTCGTAGTGTCCATATCGGGTTTGAAATACGATTTGAAATGTCTCCTTGCGGATTTTCATTGGTAATATCCTTGTTGTAAATCAAACTTGAGTACACCGTTGCTCCTTGAAGTTGATCAAATAGTTCGTCTATCCTCGGGAGGGATATTTGTTCTTGATGGTCACACTATTAAGTCCACGATAATCTATACATAGTCTTAATGTGCCATCCTTCTTTTTGACGAACAAAGACAGTGCTCCCCACGGAGACGTGCTCGGTCGGATAAATCCCACATCCATCGCTTTTTGTAATTGCGTTTTCAACTCTTGTAACTCAAGAGGAGCCATTCTATACGGTGTTACGGCAATCGGGGCGATCCCGGCAACACCTCGATGGTGAACTCGACTTCCCTATCCGGAGGGGCAAAGTGGTGAGTTCTTGTGGAAATACGTCCGTATATCTTGATACTATAGGTACTTGGTTGATTTGTATCTCAACCTTGGGTTTGTTGATTACAAACGCCAAATACCCCGAGCCCCTCTAGCGATCGCCCTTCTCGCTTTCATTGCTTTGAAATGATTGGGGCAATCTTAACTCGTGCCCTTCCCGAAATCTCCACTTCGGGTTTTAAGGTTCACATAGCTTAATGGACTTGTTATGGCAATCCATTTGTGCATGGTGTGCGAGATAACCAGATTCATTCCCAATATTACGTCGTATTCGGATATAGGTAATAAGATCAAATCGGCAGAAAAGTTTATTTCAAAGAATCTTAACTTCGCATGCATTATAGATAATATTTGTTATCGACTCGCACCCATAGGAGTTGACACTTCTAAGCATATAGGCATATGTTCCATGCATGCATGCGGTTTGTGTACAAAATGCGGTGCAACAAATGAATGCGTTGATCCAGGGTCGAACAATATTTTAGCGTAGTGGTTAGATACTTAGAAGCGTACCTTCCACCACGTCCTTGCCTCCGGAGCCTCCTGTCCGGCTAGTGCAAATGCTCGGCGGGCATCCTTGCCCGATTACCCTGGTTGTTTCCCCGACCCTGTGGTTGCGTTGGTTTGGATCGGTCATTGTACTTGGCAATCTTGCGGTGGTCTTGATTCTCGCCACAAGACGAAACACCTTCCTTGTTTACGCCAGATTTTTAGCTAAGATGTCCGGTTTAAACAATGCGTACATTCCTAACCCGCTTTCCTTGTCTACGGTCTCTTTCCTTTGTCTCGTCTGTTAACCGGTCCTTCAAAACTTAGCGGGCGGTTTAGATGGTTGTCCACACCGCCTCTTAAAACTGTTCGATGGCCTACTTTTTGAATACATCCAATACGGTTCGATCCCGACTGTGCGGAGAGCTGCTTTACCGCGGTGAGTAGGTTGCCGTTCAACGAATCGGCAGCTGTTTAAGTTCCGTTTCAATCCTCGAGTGAACTTGTAAAGCTTATCCTCTTGATCGATTGTCCCCGAGCATACTTGGACAATCGGTGAAACTCGAACTCATCGAGCCACAATCAGGTTCCCTTGCCTCAATCTATGAAATTCATCCCTACAGCTTCCTTCACGACTGGGAATATACTTGTTCATTGAACTCGGCCAAGAAATTTCCCCATGTTCGATTACTCGGTCTGTTCCCATCTCTCTTTCAACTTTGCCCTCACGATCTCGAGCGGCCCGATTCCATTTAAATACGGCGAGTGTGACTCTCTTCGTCGGAGTATTGAAGAGCATTGAAGATGTTTTCCAACTTCTCTATCCATTCTTCCGCTTTCACATCGTCCGGCTCTCCCGGGGAAGGTTGGTGGGTCGAACCGTAGGAATCGCTCCAATGTGCGATCGTTCGCCTCTCGGGCGGGTTCGGGAGCACGGGGTTGAGGCTCTGCTGTTGCCTCATAAACATCGATTTGTTGTAATGCTTGTGCGGTCGATTGTCTCCTGCAAATGTGGAGGAGGTGGTGGTAATTCCGGAGAGGTACCGGTCCCCGGGTACATCGTCGTCTCCTCGTGGAACGCGACGAGGTCTCCCACGTCCTCGATGTTACGCCATTCTCGTATCTTGGAGCGTTAGTTGCGATTTGCGAGTAAATGAATACAATAATTATTCGCGTAAGGTAAAAGATATCGCAGGGATAATAACATCAACACAAGACATTTGAATAAATGGCAAAAGGCATATCCATTAATATAAAATTGAATACACCCAAAGTACATCACAGAGAATACTAAGTCGGATACATGGAATCAAAATACATCCGAATCTAGTACAATAATGAAAGGTACAACACCGGATTACACCGCGACTACAACAACAAAAGTACAACGAAAAATCTGCTAGCTAATCGGTGAGATCGCCATCATCATCGCCGCGGCTATGTCTGCAGGATCGGGGTTGGGTCGGGTTGAGGTGGCGCCTCAACCTGCGGCCAATCCACAAAGTCCAACCATTTGCTCAAATCCACGAGCCTCGTCGAGTGGAGCAGCCTCCCGCTCTCAATGTCGATGGATCCTCCTCGGGATCCTCCTCGGGATCCTCCTCGGGATCGGAGTACGGAGTTCGCCTCGGGCGGTGGCAATGGCGAACATTAGGCGCTAAAGCGGCCTCTAGTGCGGCGTCCCTCGAGATAGGGCACTGTGTAAGGTCCTCAATGACTGTCATCATCCGCTTGATGAGGGCCTCCTCAAGCGATCGGCGATGATTCGGGATAGACGGGCATCAATCTCCCATTTACGCGGCGAGTCGCTCGTCCTCTTCATTTTCTCCCTCATGTTATCCAGCGCTCCTGATACTCATGTTTTGGTCCTCCCGCTCTTATGGTGTTATCGCGGTCCTTGATGACAATGGTCGATTCGTTCTTCTCATCTTGGCTTATCGCCAAGCGCCGAGTCAGTCTGCATTGCGTTGGCGCTCTGGACTAGTTACGTGGTCACGCGCGTTCGCTTTCGGTGCCAATGAATCATCGGTGCCGGTAATATTCCCGCTCAAAGACGGGCATGGAATACATCCCACCACGTGGCGGCGTCGGCTCCATCCTCGATAAAACAAACTAAGGCGGATCGACCAAAGGGTAGAGGAGAGATAAGAAAGAATAAGGAAGAACGAGTAAGGGAAATCAAAAATCAACTAAGTCAAGACAAGTATGATTATGAATCTCAAAGTATGCATTCTAACTTAGTTCAAATATCAATAAGACGGTTATATGCCAATTTGAAATCGATTTCACACTTAATTGGTCAAGTCGCGGTACTACCCAAAACACGATCGAGGTCCTATCCTGGGTCACTCGGTGTAAGTTTCCATGTTACTAGCCGAGCTCGATACCACTCTTTTCTCGTCACGCCCCAAACGGGACGCGACGAACGATTCACAACTTAAATACAAATGGACTAACATTCCGGACAATACCAATGAGAACCCAATAAGGCCAGAGTCTAAATAGCGTGAGAAAGAAATAACGGATACAAGTTATCACTTAAAGTCTACATTCCAACATCCAAATTACAACCCGAATTCAACAAGGTAGTAACTTAAAGTCAAGGGATCATACGCCCTCAATTACAAACCCGAATTGATTAGGATACAAAAGTCCAACAAAAACATAATAAGAAAAGAGTCCGATCAACAACAAGATACGATAAATCCAACAAGCGTAGTACAAGGTCTCAATCGAGCCGGTTCAAAGCATCCCCAAATAAATCCTCATCTAAGGTTAGAAAACGGCGGGGATGAGACAAAAATCTCGATGGATGGGGTGATCGGTAATGCGAGTGTGGCGTAATAGTTAATGTGAGAAAAAGCGATTATCAAAACGCATGAGTATGATGCATGGTTTCACACACGATTCACAAGCGTCATGATAAATTAATTAAGTAATAATTATACGATTTAAGAAAATAGTTCATGGTCACACAGCACTATGTGATACGATCGAGACAGTAGGATTGCGTGCGGAAGTGTAACGCCAATCCTATGCAAGGCAATTAATGGTTGCGTGCGGACTTGTAGCGCCAACCAATGCAAAAGCAGTAGCGGTTGCGTGCGGGAATGTAACGCCAACCAAAACGGGGCGATAACTCCGGAATCGTGTGGATCGGACAGCGATTCCTTCGTTCTACCTTGTAACTCCCGGTCGGTATGGTCCCGATGGTCCAAGACCAGCACCTTATCGCTCCGTAGGCAAAGACAAAATCCCGAGTAGAGTGGCGAGGCTCGGATCTGTCATAATCATGATTATACCTCGATCTACGACTCGCTTCCCCTTGGACAAACTCCGTCCCTCGATTGCGGGATTAGGGCGATGGGGCCGGAAGAGTGGAATAGCGGCCGAGCTGCCGGTTCCATCCCCGACGTATCCATTCCGAGTCATGTGAGCTCGACACACCAAGTTGACTTTCGAGCGGAAAGTAATTACAATTACAGGCATCCAACCAGCAAATGAGTATTATTGATTCAGGGAAGCGATTTAGGAAATATTTTAAAAATGCGAGTGGCAATTATGGCATTGGTGGAGTTTTTGGATGAAGATGATTATCGGAAGGATAAACAACCTTCGATATCTTGAAAGATTGGGTGGAACATAAGTCCCGTTATAGAATCAATTAGCAAGGCGGAAAGTCGCTCCGCGATCCGTGATTAATCGATCATATTGATCCGATAAGTTAGGGGTTTTTGGAAAAGTAAAATATTTAAATTAAATCTCAATTTCAGAGAGTCCAGGGCTATTTTAGTAAAAGAGAAAATAATTTGAGTTAGGTCCTTTATAAAAGAAAAATTGTAATTTAGCCCCGTTTTGTAAAACCAACACTTTTGGGGTTAAAAATTGAATAATTAAATATCCCGACCTTGAAAAATTATGAGGTCAGTTCCTAAATTCTCCAAATTGTCCAGAGATTCAGGTTTTTAAAGTTTTATGGTCGAGTTTTTATAAAAATTTCACATTGGCCCCAAATTTGTAAAAATTGTCAATTCGGACCTTAAGTTTTAAAAATTCGAACTCACAAACCGGAAGGGCTTTTAATGTGATTCCAGTTGGAAAATGTCACTAAGGTTGGTAGGATATTGGGACAAAAGCAGTTTTTAAAAGCAATATATGTAGGTCCTTCAACTTTAGAAAATATCATTTTTGTCCCATTTTAAAATAATTGCCTTTAAGGCTTTTAGGGTCCAATTGTTATGAAATTTGAACCTTGGGTCCAAAATATAATTAAGTTATAGTTAAGTTAGTATTTCCAGGTGCATGGGCTGCATAAGTCCTGGAAATCTCATTTGGGTCCTCAAGTTTAATATTTTCACGTTAGTCCCTCATTTATAGTAAAATTGTTTTCCAAGCCCTAACCACTTGGATTTTTTTGGAATACTTTTAAAATTTGGGATTCCCAGTAACTTAAAAGTAAAAATTTCAATTTATAAAGTTTAGGTCTGGTACAGTTTTCAAAATTGCAAAGTAGTCCTTAAACTTTCAAAATTTTACAATCTAGTCCTTGGGCTTTTAAAGGTTGATTTTATTTATCTTAAAACTATTAAAACATTATTAAAATGTCCAAAAGTCATTTTTGAACCTGAGTACAGTCCCAAATTTTGAAATTTGCAGAGGGGTCCTTTAACTTTTATTTTCTTGCAATTTAGTCCACCAACTTTCCATTTTTGCATTTTTAAGTCCAAAATTGAAATTTAATCAATTATGCTCGACTTTTCCAGGTTATAAGTCATCCAAAACATAGATTTTAAAGATCATACACATGCATGTCCAATACATACAAGAATTCATCAATTAAAGCATTAAAGTGTACATGCATGCACCTAAAATTCAATAAATAGTAATTTTAAGCAACTCTTGAGAATTTTTATGATTTGATATATAAAATTGACATGCAATACATAGATTAAATATATCTCAAGGCTCATGATCAAATTTTCTACATGCATTTTAATAAAACCCCTAAAAGTTGGAAAAATAATTTTCCACCCACCTTAATTTTGGAAATTGTGAAATAAAAGGATAATTTCACAATTTTTGGATGAGGCTTCTTAGGTCAGCCCCTAAGTCAAGAAAATATCAAAATTTGGAGTTAGAAAAATGAGAGAAAAATTAAGGAGAAAAAGAAGGAATTAAGAAAATGAAAAGGACTACACTTTACCTTGTGTAGTAGATGTTTGGAGACTAGTTGAAGCTCAAAAATTGGAAATTGGCTCAACTCCAAAAATCTCCTAAGGTCAGCCCCTATTTCTCAAAATGAAAAAGGGGTGTTAAAATTTGAAAAAAAGGAAAGAGTAGGAAAGAAGGGGTCTAGTACACAATTCTTACCTTGTAGTCAAATTTTCTCTACTATTTTCTTCTTCAAGCTTGAGGTCCTTCTTCAAAATATTGTCAAGCTCTAACCTTCAAAGTCTTCTAAATGTACCTCCAAAACCAAATTTAAACTTAAGTTAAGAAGGTGAAGAGATGAACAATGTGATATCCAAAAATGGATTGAAGCTAAAATTTCTTACCTTTTAGTATAGTGATTCGATTTTTGATGTATGAGGAGGAAAATGTTAAATTTTTTCTAAGTATGGAAGAAGAAAGTAAGAAGAAGAATAGAGAGATGTTGGGAGTTTTTAGAGAGAAGGAGGAGAAGGCTTTGAGTATTAGAATGTGTTGATGAGAATGAAATGAAAATTTTGATGAAAAAAATGCCATAATGGCCGTGTAGTATGAGAGAGAGGGGAGGAAATTTTGATCAAATTGTGTCTTGTAATTTGTCTCTTGCATGGAGACAAAAATGCAAGTCAAAGTGTGGGTCAATTTGAATTTGAGAGGAATAAGAAGAATGTTTGTTAAGTGGGAATAAGTTGGGGAAAATAGTAATAAAGAATTGGTGTATAAGATGATGTGTATAATGTTTGAATTAATGATATAATTATACACAAGATGACTAATATATGGTGTATGTGTACAAGAGTTGGATGATATTTTTATCCCAAAATCCATCATGGCCGTCCACTATGAGGGTAAAATGGTAATTCCATATATTTTTTTTTTTTGTCCCAATTTTGATGATAATAGATGAAATATATCAATCTCCAAAATAATTAGTGATTCTCTTGATCACTTGTAAGTCTCAAGATCACTTAATCTAAATCAACATCTTAATTCTATAAGGTAAAAGTCTCTAAAATAAATAGTCTCTTAAAATTCTAAGGTGACTAATAAATACAAGAATAGTAATAGTGATCAATCAAGTGATCATAATTGAGGAATGGAATTAATGATGATCATGATCACAAGTAATTAAATAAAATAAAATAAAGTACAAAATGTATATATTATCAATACTTACCCGTCAAAATGGCGCGGTAAATTAGTCGATCAAAAGTATAAACAACAATAATGATCAATTATAAGCTCGGAAAAATCGGGGCTTCACGAAACAACCAAGAAATAAATATAAATAACATCGAAACAACATAAATAACATATAAAGCAATACATGAACAACAAAATAAAAAATGTAAAAATAACAAAAAATATGCAGGATCGTAAAACATTCAAAAAAGTCAACATGCCCCGCCCGCCCTATTACCACTCTTAAGTGAACGGGTCCGGATAGAAGGACCTTGACCACGATCGGTAGAAACTAGTGTAATATCCCAATTTTTTTAAAATAATAAGGGTTAATTTAGGTGTTATTTTAGGGGTTAAATTAGGGGTTATTTTTAGGAGACATATGGGTTAGTTATTAGGGGCTAATTTAGGTTTAGGGGTTGGAATTAACTACTATAAATATGTGTAATTTCATACACAATTTTACACCATATTTCTAATAATTATAAGGTGTAAATATTTTTTCTACTTCAAGTTATATATATATATATATATATTTACAATTCACAAGCCTTCTTTCAATATTTTTCACAATTTTTTTTATTAATTAGTTTGATTTATTAAAAACACATATTAATTATATAATTTTAATTAATGTTGAAAACGAAGGGGTCGAATACTAGGACTTTTATTGTTCATTTTTCTACATCGAATATCTGCGATTATTAAGGTAGGGATTTCTATATTATTTGTCTTTATTTGATGTTTCATGATTGTACTTCATTGATTACAATATATGTCAAGAGGAATTAAATTCATATAAGCTATGGGCTATGAAAAGGGTCTGAGATCAAACGTATCTTCGAGGTGAACTCACAATGCTATATGCAGGAACTGGCTAGTCAGAGGAAAAAGAGGAAATGAATGAATTTACTGTTGTAATTATGTGAATATTTTTCATGTTATATTAAATATTGACAGATATATCCCTACTGAGCGAGATGAAGCTCATCCCTATTATTATCATGACTTTCAAAGTTGAGGAATCCTATGAAGATATGATGTTGTGGATGGTGGAATAAATCATGCTATATTTATATTTTAAATAATTATGATCGGACTAAATTTTGGATATATGTCTTTATTTTTTTCCCGATTTATGCTTGGGATAATTGTTGGATATTTAATTTGAAAGAATTATAATTATAATTATAATAATTATTATTATTATTATCATTATATTTTTCTTAAGAATTAAAAATTCTAAATCAACTTTTGATAATTATTGACATCACTTTAATTTATAAATTCGTGTTTTCTTAATAATATTTTAGAATACTTTAATTTCATAAAATTGGTCGTTACAAGTGGTATCGGAAGCGGGTTTACGGTTACGTAGACTTGTTTAGAAAAAAACATTCTTTCAAATATTTTAAAAAGAAAATAGTATAGTGACATCCACCTTCGTCATATCTCGTCGATTTCTCAAGGTATGCAATTTATTTTGTCATGCTATTCAAATGTCATATTATCATATTTTAGAATTATATTTTATGAATTCAAGTCGTCATTTGTATTAAAAGTATTATTGCATCTCGTACTTTTCATATTAGACAAAGAACTCCTCGTGTAAAAAAAAAGGAAAAATATTTTTATTTCCGAAAATTTATTGAGTTAACGCAATTTCGAGACGAAATTTTATTAAGAGGATAGTATGTAATATCCCATTTTTTTAAAAAATAATAAGGGTTAATTTAGGGGTTAGATTAGGGATTATTTTTAGGGGACTTTGGGGTTAGTTATTAGGGGCTAATTTAGGTTTAGGAGTTGGAATTAACTACTATAAATATGTGCAATTTCATACACAATTTTACATCATATTTCTAATAATTATAAAGTATAAATAATTTTTCTACTTCAAGTTATATATATATATATATATATTCACAATTCACAAGCCTTCTTTCAATATTTTTCACAATTTTTTTCATTAATTAGTTTGATTTATTAAAATCATATATTAATTATATAATGTTAATTAATGTTGAAAACGAAGGGGTCGAGGACTAGGACTTTTATTGTTCATTTTTCTACATCAAATATCTGCGATTATTAAGGTAGGGATTTCTATATTATTTATCTTTATTTAATGTTTCATGATTGTACTTCATTGATTACAATATATGTCAAGAGGAATTAAATTCATATAAACTAGGGGCTATGAAAAGGGTCTGGGATCAAACGTATCTTCGGGATGAACCAACAATGCTATATGCGAGAATCGGCGAAATGAGAGGAAAAAGTGGAAATGAATGAATTTACTGTTGTAATTATGTGAATGCTTTTCACGTTATATTAAATATTGACAGATATATCCCTAATGAGCGAGATGAAGCTCACCCCTATTATTATCATGACTTTCAGGTTGAGGAATCCGGCTGAAGATATGATGTTGTGGATGGTGGAATAAATCATGCTATATTTATATTTTAAATAATTATGATCGGACTAAATTTTGGATTTGTCTTTATTTTTTTTCCCTATTTATGCTTGGGATAATTGTTGGATACTTAATTTGGAAGAATTATAATAATAATAATAATAATAATTATTATTATTATCATTATATTTTTTTCTTAAGAATTAAAAATTCCAAATCAATTTTTTGATAATTATTGGCATCACTTTAATTTATAAATTCGTGTTTTCTTAATAATATTTTAGAATACTTTAATTTCATAAAATTGGGTCAATACAACTAGTTAACGGGCTCCTAGTCAACGGGCTAATTCCATGTCTGAGCCACCCATTCAAGACATTTTTATGGGAGATGTGGAGTGAAAATTGGAAGTTAGTATATAAAATAGTGCAAATAAAAAATGTGAAGAGTGGGGACTGAATATTTTTTTAAAAAAAAAAGAATCTTTTGATGTTTAATCCTAATTTTTTGTTTTTTGTAATCTTAAATTTAACTAGTCTTTTATCTGTATGATGCACGAGGTGTGTATCTAAGAGGCCTCTATTTTGTATTGTTAATGTACATTTTTCTAATAGTTATATTATTTCATCTCCTGCATTTAGGGACGACAATATCCCAACAGGTAACCATCCTTCTTGGTAACCAAATAGAATGAGACGGTGGATCTCCGATTAATTCGGGGATCGGAGTGGAGATGGGGATTTCCCGCTTCTCTAGAACCGGGAATAGGACAAGGACAATATTTATATCTTCGTCCTCCTTCCCATTCCGATTACATAAAATGGGGATTATCCGTTCCCATTCTCATTCCCCGAATATGTATATTGTATTAATCTTATATTAATATTAATTCTATTTATAATTTTATATTTTATTAATTCTAAAAATTAAATCCAAGAGTCTTTACAATTTTACTTATTCTCATTCTTTATTTACAAATTATGGATTTATGTTATCTATGTTTTAAGAAAAAAATAGTGATAGCAAAAAGCTTAAAATTTCAAAAAATAATTAAAATATAAAGATAATTAATTTGATTATAAATTATACGATTAAATAATTAAAAAATAAATTACTATAAACTATATTTTTTTAAATATGAATTATCTGAATATAAATTGTATCTATTTATATAACATGTTTATCTATAAAAAAGTGAAAGTTTGAAAAAAAAATTAATTGTCGAATGTTGAATTGTTTTTTACTACCCTGATGTTGAATATTTAATAAATTATATTTTCAATAAAATCAATAATAAAGTCATTTCAAATGTCAATATTTCTTAACTTTAGAAAGTTGAACAATTGTCAAAATTATTAAAGGGATTAAACAAAAATCATGCTTTATATTAACAACACAATTTTAAGAGAAAATGAAACATTTCCAAAACACAAAAAAATTTATTTTTATATATTCACATATATCAAAAATTATCAAACAGACAAATTCATATCTAATTCTAAATATACATCCCTGAAACTTGAATATCAAAATACGTTGATAAATATAAAAAAATAGTTTCTATTAACATGAAAACTATATTAATATATAAAATAATTTTCTATATATAAAATATCATTATTTAAGTAATTTCATCTAAATTAAATTGTCTTCTTACATATATATATATATATATATAATGCTATGTACTGATTATATGTGATATATAAAATTTGGATACATATTTTGAGATATTTTCTTCAATTAAAATAAGTAATTTTTAATTGAATTTAATTCATTTAAATATAACTAGTGTATCACCCATGCTATGCACGAAATGGATATAATGAAGTATTATATAATTTTGATATTAAAAAATTAATATATTGTAGGAATTATAATGAAGTAGGACATGATATCTCAAGAATTAGACACATCCCGTCCTTTGAAGTTTGAACAGAGAAAGGGGTGTAGGTTGACACGTCTTGATCCGAACAAAATAATTTATGATTTATTAAATAATAGTTATTACAATAATTTAATACTTTCTTACAAAGTATCATGTTAAATATCCAACTATAAATTAAAATTTTAGAAAAATGAGAAAAAAATAATAAATTGATTACATAATTTAGAAAAATAAGAAAAATATAAATTGATTATATATTTAAGAATATTTATAATCTATTAAAGCATTTGTTGAGTCGTCTAACAATTTAAAAATTATACGTTCACTAAATAATTTTATACAACTAAATTAAATTAGATCAATAGAGACAGCTGGAATTTATGTCAACAAATACTATACATGTACTAATCAGTGTTCTTTGATTTATCAATAACTATATCATTCTACTTGAATAATAATTATTTTGAAAAAAATCTATCTAAAAGAAATGAATGAACATTTTTTTTTTGCTTGAGATTATCAAATAAATACGATCTAAATAATAAAACAAAACAAATGAATATAATTATTTTTATGTAATCGATATTTAATTATTTTATATCCAAAAAGTATATACAACATTTATTTCTGCAAAACCAATATACATTTGTATCTATCTTATTTCCAAAATCATAGTATAATACAAACTTGAATATATATAAGTCTCATTTATTAATATTTAAATTTGAATATATTTTGTTGACTTTTCCATTATATATTATATTTATTTATATTTTTCAAGTTGATTTTGAAATTTAATTTTGTTCTCTAGATTTGTATTGTACTATTAGTAGAGTTTGTCAATTTTGGCCTTTCATTAAATTGGCCTGACCGAAATTTGCATTTTTAGGCCCAAATAACAACTATACATATATCATAAATAGTCAAAATACACTAATATACAAATTGATGTTCAATAACCCGAATGTTCGAATGCATAATTTTAAAGCCCATTACAAATTATATAATAATGAGTAAATATTTCTTATATTTTTATATTTTATATATGCAATATGAGTATCAAATTGAAGATCGTAAAAATTATTATTTGATATATTACACTTAAAAACGGATAAAAAAAAGATATTAAGCTTTTTTAAAAAGAAAAAGAAAAATACAATGTAGTAGACACACAGATTTGAAAAACTAATTTTACATAATTTTATTTTTATATTATTTTAAAAAAATATTACTTTAATAAAAGTTGACTACCAAAAATAATAAAATACGAAATATATATCACTTTTTATTTTTACATATATTTTATTACCTTTTATAGTAATGGGAAATAAGCGGAAAAAATTTAAGATATTATTCTCAGCGATTCTTTTTATATATAAATAGATTTAGGAAGTGGAACTTAAAACGTGAAGGGTCGGAATTGAATTAAAATCCCAAAGAATCTTTTGGGATTTAACCACCAATCTTTTGTCTTTTGGGATTTAAATTAATTTAGGAATTGCAGATAAAAAAAAACGTGTAGGATTGGGGGTTGAATTAAAAATTAAAAGAATCATTTGGGATTAAAAAAGGAAAAGGATTAGTACTCAAGAAAAAAAAAAAGGAAAAGGATACGCTCCGGAAAAAAAAAGAGAGAGAGAGAGAAGATTAAAAACAGATGAGTTTTTTCATACTGACAAGTGACAACTCCAAAGGTTACACATGGCAAGAATGTTCTGCCATAATTTGATCCATTATTGGTCAAAATACTTTTAACACCAAAACTGATCTGTCCAAACAAAATTTCAAATCAGAAGAGATCCCACAACAACAAAATCGAAATAAAGAAAAGGAAAAGATGAAAAATAAAATAAAAGTGTAAAATGTGTTCGCTTTCCCACTCATTTCCTCCTCCTCCGCCCCTCTATATACTTCAAACTTTTCTCTGCAAATCTTTCAACACCAACTAACGAACCACAGAAAAATAACCCAACAAAAAAAAAAGGAAAAGGAAAAAAACACGAGAAAAGAAGGGAGTATGTGTGGGATTTTCGCATATCTAAATATTAACGTTAGCAGGGAGAGACGCTACATTTTGGAAGTGCTTTTTAATGGTCTCCGCCGTTTGGAATACAGAGGCTATGATTCCGCCGGAATGTCTATTGATTCTACGTCCAATTTGGATTCTGATTTTGCCCCTCCGCCTCTCCTATTCCGCAAAGAAGGCAATATCGAGTCACTTGTCAAAGCTGTTTACCATGGTAATAATCTAACACATCCCTCAAACTTAATATTTTATCTATATCAATTGCTTCTTCTGACTTTATTTTGTGTCTATTTTCGGTGTTCTGGTTTCAACTTTTTTTTTTTTTTTTTTTTGCTTTTTATTCTGTCTGCATTGAAGTATTTCGGTTTGTTATGTCTATCAGGAAATAAAATTAGATAGGGTCTTTATGTTATTGGGTTTCTTGGTTGTTTCTTCAGACTAATTATGCAAATAATTTGAATGTGATTTTATTAATTTTTGTTGGATTTGCATGTGTAGTGTTTCCTGTTACTCTTACGGGTTTAATTTTTTCTTGGTTGAGCTGTGGCATGTTTTTTTGCGCTAATTCTTGATGAGTATTCATGGCCATAAATGCGCAATCTCATATTTTACTGTTTATCATGTGTTCAATACGTACTTTCAGTGCCCTGCATTTAGTTACAGTGCTATCTAGGAATATTTTGAACATGTTTCTTTGCATAGGAGTCAATAAGTAGGTTTAATCTTTATTTTAACTTTTCATCATAAGACAACGATTTTATTGCACATTCATGTTGTTCTCGTCTCGAAGATTTTACTTTTCCTTGATAGAAAGTCCATGTCAGAATTTCGGCTGTATAAGCATACTGAAATTAACAACAAGAAGTTCCAGAATTTACAAAGGGCGATGCCTAATATTTGAAATAGTGAATCATGCAGCTAGGGTGGCTGCCTTAGTATAATACACAATGCATTTAACCAAAAATATGAGATCTATGTAGCTGCACTAGCAAGTATTATATATAGTGTTTCATCCAGCTTGTTATAAACACTTTTAAATTTTTCATAATACTTCGCTTAAAATCTGAATGATTCATCCTTACTTTTGCCTTCGGCGGTGTTATTTATTTTTAGTTCATTTTTCATATTTTCAGAAGTTGCTGCCACGGATTTAAACTTGGAAGAGTCATTCTCGGTTCACGCTGGAATAGCACATACTCGGTGGGCTACACATGGGGAACCTGCACCAAGAAATAGTCATCCTCAGACTTCTGATCCAGAAAAGGAGTTTCTGGTTGTTCATAATGGAGTTATAACTAATTATGAGGTTGGTTTGCCCTTTTTCTTTTGTCTCTTGCCATTTTTCTTCTTTTATTCCAAGTATGATCTGATTAATGAAAATGAATTTGAGTTCTTTTAATGATTTGTTGCTGCCTCCTATATTCTATATAAATCTTAGTGTTGTTTGATAAAAGTCCGCTTTATGACAATTTCAAATCTTTCTGCAATGTTTCCTTGCTAGTAACTTTTTTATAGAAATTAATTTTCATGAAAACACTGCATGTTTTAGGTAATATAAAATGAGAATACTTGATTTCGTCATATTGTGGTGCTATTCTTGGTTTCCTCGTATTATTCTGCATCTTCGAATTCTTATTAGTTGAATTATCACCTTGTTAGTAATTAATTATGTTCGGCTCAGAAAATCTATTTTTCTTCGTTCATTATCAGATGGCCTCTTTCTCTTTCATGCATTAATGCCATATTATGTGATCTTTTAGGTGCTAAAAGAGACACTAGTTCGACATGGTTTCACTTTTGAATCTGAAACAGATACGGAAGTCATTCCAAAGCTTGCAAAGTTCATCTTTGATAATATGAATGAAGAAGGTATTTTGCCATGCCTGTCAACCACTGTTTATTGCTTTAATTCTAGTGCCTTTTCATTTATTTTTTCTTTTGTCTTCGCAAAATGTATATATTAATGGGCAAAGTGCACCAAGTCTCCTAGGCTTCTTAGTGCTTAAGTGCATAAGAAGGCACAATGTTAGTAGATGTGCAGTGCAAATTTGCACATAATAGGGTCATTTAACATTAATTCCATGCAACACATCTATGTTGCTTTTATTTTGTTGTCATTGGTTTTGCTTTTATTCACTATATTTTCTTTCAGGTTGTCCTTGTATACTAGCAAAGTTTTGTTTGCCACTTGTTCTCAGAATGTCTATTGTTCAACTTTTTGGTGTAGGTGACAGGAGTTTGACGTTTAGTCAAGTCGTACTTGAAGTAATGAGGCATCTGGAAGGAGCATATGCGCTCATTTTCAAAAGCCGGCATTATCCCAATGAATTGATTGCGTGCAGACGTGGTAGTCCATTGCTCCTTGGCGTAAAAGTGAGTTGTATGCGTCTCTTTCTTGACGCGAAACATTTACTTCATAACTTTATCAGTTCATTTATTTATTTTGCTCTTAATTGTCTTTTCAATGAAGTTGTCTTTCTGCCGAGTATATCATCTGTGTTTGGTGCAAATTAGTTATTTTTCAATATTTCGCCTTTATATTTGTTGATAATGAGCTCTTTAATACATTTTAAAAATGATTGTTTATGCCTTTTCTAGGTAATATTATGATAGTGTAAAATTGTGCATGCAGTCGTTTACATTCTACCTTATGCTCTCTGTTGAAACTTGTTATTTTCATAATAAAAGAACTAGGTGCCGTTCTTTTCTAATTTCGTGAATGATGAAAGTCTTTGGTATCTTTAGTTTAAAACATTGAATGGTTTCTGAACTCATTTGAATTTAATAGAACAGATTTTTTATTCTGTATTATTATTAGAATTGAATATGTTTCTCTAGTACATTTCTGAATATTTCTTGCATTTTGCGCGAGAGAGCAATATATCGTTGAATATAAAATAAAGTAATTCTCAAATCACATAATATGAGCCTGGACATATATATACTGGACCCAAACAACCTTATCGTATTTTTGAGTGTAGTAGAATCAACTTGTTTTGAAGAGCACAAATTTTGTAATCCCAGCTTGAACATGAAGCCATAAATATAGACATTAAAGTAGTATCTTCTGGCAAAATATTTACCACATCTTTAACATAGTGGCCATAAAGCATCCAAAATTGATCCCATGGACAATGAGATTGGAGAGTGCACTGATCAGAGTATGTCAAATCTTTTGCACCTGTTAAAATATGGTTCTATTTGATATAAAATTATCAGGAAAGGTTCTTTTGGTTTAATAGATATACGTTATTTTATTAATTTCACTTGATGAGGACATCTTGTCTATTTTTGTACCTTTGTATTCTCTCAATATGTTTCTTCCTTCCCATTCATAATTTATTCATTCTAGTAATGGTGATAGTAAGTCTCTTCTTTTTCGTCTCTGTGCTCTTATAGATTTTGTATCATTGCCGTTAGAATGAAAGGGGAAGGGAAGTCCATGTGGCATTTGAGCATCCTTTAGTTGAGGTTTATTACTTAATGCTCTTAAATGGGCTATGAAGTTCAATCAGATCGTGTAGTTTCATTTGTATTATGGAGTATCATTTCTGGAATTTATAGTCTTTGTATTTTGGAGATCCAAGCTTGTCCGAATGTGGCAAGCTTTCTGTTTCCGTCAAAAGAATATGATGAGAGGGTTTTAACATTAAGTATATACTTGGAAAGTGACATCCTCTGTTATTGCAGGAGTTGAATGAAGAGGCCAGTATTGGAGAATCTTCTAATGACACTGAATTTCTTTCAAGAAATGGGCAACCGAAGGAACTCTTTCTGTCGAGTGATGCCAGTGCTTTGGTGGAGCACACAAAAAAGGTCTTGATGATTGAGGATGGTGAAGTTGTTCATCTCAAGGTACCTTTTTTAGTTTATTACAATATCTGGTTTAAGTGATTCCAGTGGTTTTTTTTTGACAATTTTACTGATTCAAGATTTCGAAGATTATCACATGATTTATTTTGTTAAAATTCTGAAGGACCTGAGAAATATAGATCATCTGCCTGATCATTATTCAATTCCTTCTTACATATCTACATTGTTGGGTTTTTGTGTTTTATGCATGTTATTGCTCATTTTCATTTGTTATTATCCCAGTCCGTACAAATCTTATCTAGGTGAAATGTATGGTCTTCTATTTGTTTTTCAATGAATCAATTTACATTTACAAGTATAATTATTAAGAAGAAATGTATGTTGTACTATTCGTTTTTCATTTTCTCTTTTTCTTTTTTTTTTTTTCCTAAATTAGAATATTTGCAAGTGTGCTTCGCAAATACTCGACCGTAAAACGAATAGAGTTTTCATGAGTCATTTACTCATGATAGGAAGGAACATTTTATCATCTGCACTTGTAGTGATTAGTAGGGTTTATTGCAAAAACCCCATGTTTGATAAAAATCCAAGGACATATGTTTGTATATATATATATGTGTGTGTGTGTGTGCGCGCGCGTGAGTGTAGAATAAATATATGTATTTTTCCTCTTTTATTTCTCACTGTTTGTGGGCTTCACTTTTATTAATTTTGGTGGCTCCAGGATGGAGGGGCATCCATTTTCAAGTTTGATCATGCTAAAAGTGAACACAATGGAAAATTTACAAGGCCAGCTTCTGTCCACCGTGCATTATCGGTTCTGGAAATGGAGGTTGAACAAATTAATAAAGGGAAGTACGAGCACTACATGCAGAAAGAAATCCACGAACAACCAGAATCTCTTACAACAACAATGCGAGGGAGGCTTATACGTGGAGGATCATGCAAATCCAAGAGTGTCCTTTTAGGAGGGTTAAAAGATCATCTCAAAATCATAAGGAGAAGCAGAAGGATTGTTTTCATTGGCTGTGGCACAAGTTATAATGCGGCTTTAGCTGCACGGCCCATTTTAGAAGAACTTTCTGGTTAGTGTTGACAATTATTACCATAAACTGTTTTTGTTTAAGACTTTATTTTCTGATTAAACCTAAATTAATGCTGTTTTGCAGGTATCCCTGTGGCAATGGAAATTGCTAGTGATCTACTGGATAGGCAGGGACCTATATATAGAGAAGATACAACTGTCTTTGTTAGTCAATCGGGTGAAACTGCTGATACTTTACGCGCATTGGAATATGCATTAGAGAATGGTGCATTGTGTGTTGGCATCACAAATACCGTTGGAAGTGCAATTGCTAGGAATACCCACTGTGGTGTTCATATAAATGCTGGCTGTGAAATAGGTGTTGCTAGTACCAAGGTTCGTAAAATAAGCATATATAGTTTTGCTTTCTGTTTCTAGTTAGTCTCAAGATGATATTGGTTTTATTACGCACTTTTATGGACAGGCATACACGAGCCAAATTGTGGTCATGGCTATGTTGGCTCTTGCGATTGGAGATGACACAATTTCTAGTCAAGCAAGAAGAGAAGCAATTATAGATGGTCTATTTGACTTGCCAAGTATGTCTAATTTAGTTGCTTGCCCCACAAGTACAATATTTAGGAGCTTTTTCTGAAGGATATACGCACGTTCTAAACAGCGTCATATTTCTTTTTGGATATATTCCAGGTAAAGTGAAAGAAGTTCTGAAGCTCGACCAGGAAATGAATGATCTTGCGAAATTATTGATTGCTGAACAATCACTTCGTTTTTCGGAAGAGGGTATAACTATGCAACGGCTTTGGAAGGTGCATTGAAGGTAAAAGAAGTGGCACTTATGCATAGTGAAGGTATACTTGCTGGTGAGATGAAACATGGTCCATTAGCATTAGTTGATGAAAACCTCCCGATCGTTGTTGTTGCAACCCGCGATGCTTGTTTCAGGTTACATTTTTTTAGTATAGAAATCTGATTAATGTGATATAATTCTTACTACTAGTCTAAAGATTTCTTGTTATGTACAGCAAACAGCAGTCGGTCATTCAGCAACTTCACGCTAGGAAAGGTCGACTTATAGTGATGTGTACTAAAGGAGATGCAGCATCTGTGTGTGTTAGTGGGTCTTGCCGTATAATTGAAGTTCCTCAGGTTGAGGACTGTTTACAGCCTGTAATTAACATAGTCCCCTTGCAGGTAATGTGCTTACTCCTTTCTTTAACAGTTTAGATAAAGGTTGTAGGGTGTTTAACTGGATATGTAAATCTTCGAATTGCTGGTAGAGGGTATTGATATTTGAGAATTTAGATGCGTTAGTGCATATTACAGTCTTACATTAGAATGAATACAAATAAAAAATTTGTTTCTTTTTATGGGAAAAGGTTGTATAATTGTTAAAATTTACTTTTTGAGAAATGAAATTAATGTGCTTTAGTTCCAGATTGCGAGGTTCCTCATGTAGTACGCTTTTAAATGATATGAATCAATACATAAAATCATAAACAGTAATGGATTTTGACCAGGCCATAGTTCATATATCATGTGATGGCTTCAAATTTATAGTGGCCATTATTAAAAAAAAAACTTTCGTTCAAACTTAAAAGTCATGCATGGAAAGAGGTAGCTTGAAGATATTCTGTTATTCTTTACATTTTGAATGATCCTTTCTTGTGGCTTTCAAATTTCATTCTCATTCCTTTTTCAACTTTTATGGTGATTTTCTGATGCGTTTTAAGTTTTAAGTACAAATTTCCAAAGTGGTTTCTCCTCTTTTCCTTATTTGCTATAATGCACTTATCCTTGTAATGCCACAAGTCAGGAACGTCACTGAGGATACATTTAACCTTTCCAATCCATCTGAACATATAATTTTAGATAAAAGTACATCAGCAGAGACATTTGGGGACCATATGCTTGCACATTGCAATATCCAGCATAGGAATATCAGTAGTGAGATTAACATCAGTAGGTAAATTGGCCACATCCTTTAAGATGATGCTCGTCATGTTCGGTTCCTTAGCAGAATATGGCCAGGGGCTAACAGCACTGCTACTTCTAGGATAATTTACAATATCAAGGGAGTTATGTGTGTGGTACAACTGACAGCTGGGGGGGGGGGGTGGAATTGCTACCAACCAATTATTTGAAGGGTTTAATGTTTTAATCTTGTCTTATGATGTAATAATTTAGCTTTAGTTTCTCATATTTATTCTTACTCTTTTTCTGTGAGTGCAGCTTCTGGCATATCATCTAACTGTACTACGGGGACACAATGTCGATCAGCCTAGAAATCTTGCAAAGAGTGTAACTACTCAGTGACAAATGTGATCCAATATCATTTTTGCTTCCGCCCGTGTCCAAAACACACGAACAGACAGAGAACTTCGTCTGCAGTGTCTTTTGCTCAGGTGATTGTTTCCTCTTACCTTGAGAGCATATACATTTCTGGGCAGTTGATCGTTGGCATTCGATTTGATAATAAAAAGGTGGTCTGCTAATTTCGTCAGTTTGATTATCCGTTCACATCATCTGTTTGGCTTCCCCGGAATGTTCGACATTCTGTGGAAGTAAGTTTGGAGCAAGACAGTGGCCTATCTTTTTGTCGAGCCCGTCTGCATGGACAAACTAATCTTGCAGCAGATGACTGTACAGTAACATATTGCTGAAATGTAATTGGTGAATCAGGATCATGTTTTGTGTTATGGCTGTATGCATCAGCATAATGCTTTATGAAATATATTTTTCATTAAACTTTCCATATGTCACTACTATTCCTGGAATTGCATTCATTTTGACTGTTGGTTGCAGCCCATAAGAATCCTTGTTTGGGCAGTTCATCGTTGCCAAGAAACTGTATGCTAATAATTAAAGCATAGAAAAGAGTTCACATTTTGTGTAGATCTGATCATAGTTCAGTTGGCTCTCAATTTCTGCACCAGTTAGAGCAGTCTTTCCTGTAATCAAGTTTCTGGTTTGGCTGGAAGAAAATGAACCTTTAAAATACTTGAAGGGTGCTTATCTGAGAAGCCCAGAAGGTATGAATTACTCCCATCAGTATGATGGCATATTGGCATGGCAATTGGCATGTATAGAATATACCGTTGGGGAAATATGTATATGGAGATAATTTTTCTTCTTCCTGTTTTGAACCAGAAATGTTTATTTATTCCCTCTTAACCTCAATTCCCTCGCTTTATAGTCTCCCAGCATAGCTAAACCACACAAATATTAACCAATGGAACTATCTAACCATATAAGTATTACTATTTGATCAAAATAATAATTAACTCAAACGCAAAAACTTGTATAGGACCGTCTTACGGATCCTATTCCAACTAAGGCAATGTGTTATTCTACCACTAGACCACTAGTGCTTGTTGTGCATATTTAGTATAACCATGAATATAAAGCTTCATTATCATCCCTTCATTTTAAAAATTTAAATTATCCGAATACAAAGTGATACTTTATCCGAAAATAGTGATACTTTTGGGTAATAAATATGATACTTTTAAGGTGAACATTGATACTTTAATTTTTACATATTCAAAAATAAGATTTTTGATGTATTCATTCTAGTCTCATAGCTAATGTTTTTTACATTGAAAAAGCGTACTTGTCTTTGGAAATAGTGATACATCCGATATTAAATATGATACTTTTATGATGGACAATGACATTTTAAAATTTTAAATTCTCTGAATAAAAAGTGATATTTTATATTAAAATAGTGATACTTTTGAGTAATAAATATAATACTTTTAAGGTGAACATTGATACTTTAATATTTACATATTCAAAAATAAGATTTTTTTATGTATTCATTCTAGTCTCATAGCTAATGTTTTTTACATTGAAAAATCGATACTTGTGCTGGAAATAGTGATACATTTGATACTAAATATGATACTTTTATGATGGACAATGACATTTTAAAATTTTAAATTCTCTGAATAAAAAGTGATACTTTATATTAAAATAGTGATACTTTTGATAAGAAATATGATATTTTTAAGGTGAACATTGACACTTTAATTCATATATATTCAAAAATAAGATTTTTATATTAAAATATGTGATCGTATTAAAAAAAAACATGATACTTTATCTCAAAAAATGGATACTTTTACTCATAAAAGTGGTACTTTTAACTCTGTCATATTTATTTTTCTTTTTTCACTGTACTGAATTCATACATCGTGATTTATTTACAAAAACATGATATTTTATCTCAAAAAATAGATATTTTTACTCATAAAAGTGTTACTTTAGCTCTGTCTTATTTATTTTTCCTTCTTGATTTAAAATATCATGTTTTTTAATATAGTCACAAATTAGAAATGAAGGAAAGAAGGAAAAATAAAAAATAAATATGATATAGTTAAAGTAATACTTTTATAAGTAAAAATATCCGTTTGTTGAGATAAAGTATTAGATTTCTTAGCACAGTTACAAACTAGGAACAAAAAAAGAGGAAAAATAAAAATTAAATATGATGTAGTTAAAGTAACACTTTTATAAATATCCATTTATTTAGATAATGTATCATGTTTTTTTAATAGACTTGGGTTCGATTCTTAGCCTTTACATTTATAGGCGTTTTTAATTTTTTTTTAATTACCAGGCGTATTTATGAATGTGTTTATATAAATTGTTATGCTAAAATTGCACAATAAGTAATAGTGGTGTAGTGGTAGAACATTAAGTCTATTAAGGTCGCGGGTTCAATTCTGCTGTGGATCAATTTTTTTTTTAAAATAAGAGGTGCGGGCAGTGGTGGGTGGCGTGGGCGGGCGCGCGTTGGGCTGGGTTGGGCGTGGGGGCGCACGTTGGGGCTGCGGGGGCGTGGGGGGCGCGCGTTGGGTCCCGGGCTGGGGCGTGGGGGCGCGGTTGAGCTGGGGGGGGGGACGCGGTTGGGGTGGGGATCTGTCTTACGGAATAGGATCCGTAAGACCGGGTCGACCCGAGGGTAGTCACCGAGAGACACCGCCAGGGCCCCGATTTTGAGGGGCCCCGATGTTACATAGGCCACTATATAGTTATACATGTTTTATTGAAAAAATATTTATAAAGGCCCCAAAAATTAAAAATACCTGTCAAAAAGCTAAAAAATACCAAATAATCATTTTCTTTAAGATAATGTTCATCACTTGATATTAAATTCATTATCAACAACAAGATGAGAAAGTCATTTTAATAGTGTCATAACTATAAAAACTCAATCTAATGAGATAAGAGAAGCTTTATTTGAATTATCAAGAGTTAGTGAAGATGCCAAAACTAGGAGTGAGGTGAATCTTTAGCAACACATGAAATTGTAAATGTGTTGGATTATTTTCCAAATACCTCCATTGCTTATAGAGTTTTGTTAACTATATCGATTCTTCGTAGCATGAGCAGAGAGAAGTTTTTCAAAACTAAAATTGATAAATTCACACTTGTATTCAACTATGTCTCAAGAAAGATTAAATATGTTAGTAATTTGATGTATTGAAAATAAGGTGTCGGAAAATCTTGATTTTGATGATCTTATTGATGATTTTGCTTCTCAAAATCCTAGGAGATCCAATTTTTCAATGACTATTTTATACTTTTTTTTGTCTTTGTAGGTATTGCACTCGTCGAATATTCTAGATGATAAAAAAGATGTTTCTTGTTGGAGCGAAGTTTTTTTGTATTTTTTTATAGGGGCCCCTTTTCTCTTTATCGCCAAAGGCCCCTGAAAAGTCAGAGCCGGCCTTGCGTAAGACGGTCCTACAGGAGACCTACTCTAACTCAAATTCTGTAGTATACAAGCAAAACAAGTTTCAGGCAATCGTTCTATGAATGTAAGCAATAAACAATTCAATGAAAATACTAAGTGTCAAATCAACCTTATATACTAAAAGAGAAAATAAAGTTGACACATTTCAGCACCTCATTAATTTTGGCATGTATCAACTCTCCATTCTCTCAAATCTACATGTCTACTTTATAATAATCCATATGGCAGACTTATCTATAAATTAAAGGTTTTCTAAAAGATTATAAATTTAAAAGATAATAACAAATTTAAGAGATAAGAAATAATCTAAATATCAAGGATTTATCTACACTATCATTTAAAAATATTATCTTTCAAAACTATTTGGTTTATATGCACCTTTTAATTTCTGATTTATGTTATTCCAACGTATATTTCAAAATACTCTTATTAAATCCAGTGTTGACCCTTTAGTCAATTATATTCACAGTTAAATAAATAATTCATACCAAATTATAATCAAATTTAATAAGCCCATCTATCCTATATACTAAAAGAAAAAAATAAAGTTGATACATGTCATCACCTCATTAATTTTGGATATTTGCTAACTTCTCATTCTCTAAATTCTACATGGCAATGCCACCAAATCTTCGTGAGGGGTGCAGACAAATTATAGGCAAAATGTGAGAGCTAAAAACAAAGCATTTAGGAGTGGCAACAGGGCAGGATTCTGGCATCCCATCCCTGCCCCCTGAAGAATCGGGGCATGATCGGGACGAAGAGGGGTTACCTATTTATGTTTTTATAATATATATAGTTGACCAAAATTCTCTTTCCGAGAGGGAAGTCTTTACGTCAATCCTCTTCCCGAAGTGGGGAAGTCTTCATGTCTTCCTCTTCCCGAGGGAGAAGTCTTCAACTCTTTTTCTCCGAGAGCTGGAAAATCCTTTGATTGAGAACTTGTCTGCACATGTACACAAACATTAGGGGGTGCCTTGGGGTTGCCCAAGGAGGCCCCTCCGATGCTCAAGTCAGCATGGTGAACGAGAGAATAAATAGTAAATGAATATTGAATAACTAATGTATAGAAGGATTATGAATTAATTAACTTACTGACAATAAGAATGACCTTTTTATACCTGGAAGATGGGCCCCGTGGGCCGTGTAGGAAAATTTGGCCTATGAGTCAATTCGCGTAGCAGAAAGCGGCTGATGGGTCAAACCCGGACACCATTGGGCCGATTTATTTATTAAGAGCCCAATGGACAATTAATATTAAATAAATATATAAAAATTAAATTATATATTAATTAATGAAATACAATTTTTACCTCCAACATAAACCCCCAACTTGATGCTGGGGAGGGATGAAGCGATCTTTGAAGCTGAGACTAGTATTGTATCTCGCTTTGTCTGTTTGCGCATCATGTCTTGCCTTCGAAAAATCTTTGACCGCTTTTGCACGAGGATGCTTGAAAGGAGAGCCTTTAACCATGCCTTCCAAGGGTGACACATCTCTCTCTACCCTTCAACTTTGAACTTTTTTTGCTTTGTAGAAGACTTAGAAAATTTCTTGAAAGTTGAGGTGAGAATCCATTGAGAGTTGGAGTGCATCGAGCGGAGAGAGATGAGAGCACTTGAGCCATAGAGGGCGCCCCGGGGTGCCTCCCTGGAGTGGGCAAGGGCGCTTCCTTGGTGCCTTCCCCGGGCACGCCCCCCCGGGGGGCAGGGGGAGGGGGCAAGCCCTCCTATCCATTTTTCTTTCTATTTTTCTCCGTCTTCCCCCGAGTTTTCGTATATTCCAAGTCATATCCCGAATTCCGGTATATCTTTCATTCCACTTGGAGGCCGAGGTGTTACCCGACGTTCAGTTTCTGGTTCAGTCATTCCATGTCCATCTTTCTCCATAGAGTTTGATATTCATCCCCTTGCTCTAGAGTTGTGCTTTGATGGTGATTGGGAAGTAGAGCATGAGCAGGATTCGAGCTCAAGTGATGAGTCTTCTGAGGCAGAGTCCGAAAAAGATAGCCCTGATGAGGTCCACCCCCACCTAGTACCAGCATAGGCCTTCTCCCGGGAGTTGAGCAGTTGTCCCGAGAGAGAGTGGCTTAAGATTCCTTCATTATTTGTGATGTTGGCCCTGGGTTCAGGAAACATGCTCTCTCATCCACCCGAGGGCTTCATCACATTGTACCTTTAGAGCTTCTTTGTTGGCTTTGTGCTTCCTCCAGACACTTTCATCATCTCGATGCCAAGTTTATGATACAAATATTAAGATTGTAGCCTGCAATGTGCTTGATGATTTGACTATGTGAAAAAAATGAGCATAAGAATTGTAGCAACTCCTATATTGATACAATATTTGAAAAAATCATTACTTATAAACCATATAATACAATTTCACACTTTTCATGTGCAATGGAGAATGATAATCAAAACAATACATTGATGAAAGAAGGTGAGATTTTGGGTACATTGGTTGTTGTTTTCAATAGTCATTATTGAACGAATACAATAACAACAATGGAAGGTATTATATTTTTCTTTGCAAAAGTATCATCTTTCACCTAAAGTATTACCTTTGATAATATGACATTTTTTTAGTTTAAATTACTGAACAAAATACAATAGCAACAACTAAAAGATATTACATTTTACTACAAAAGTATCAGTTTTCACCAGAGGGAGATTGAGGTGTTGATAGGTGGCAGAGATGAAGGGAAGACGGAGAGGATGTCAATAAGGACTAATGAGTTCAAGAAGGCAAAATTAAACTACGAAAAAACCTAATACTTTTCGTGTGAACTACTAATACTTTTTAGTATAAAAACAATTACTTTTCAAAAGACTATTAGAATCCATTTTGTTACTTTTTAAATATATACTTTTTAGAATAAAAGTGACACTTTTGTTAATAAAAAATGATACTTTTAAACGAGGTTGTATATCGCATTTCAGGTAAATAATATTAATTTTGTTGCCTTGAACATGTATATTTTTCAAAGTAAAAAAATGACACTTCTTTTAATTAAACGTGTTAGTTTTCGATTATAAAGTGATACTATTCCACCATCTAATATTACAAAAATACCATCGCCCCTAATGATGTTATGTCACTGCCTTCCCAACGTCCCCAAAAAATTACTTTGAAACTAATACTTTTCAAAGTAAAAGTAATTTTTTTTGCGAAAAAACTATGACTTTTTAAATATTGTCACACATGTCTATTAGCTTGATATTTACTGAAATCGCACCGAATTTTTGGTTGGGGCATGGGTCATAGGGGATCCGTCTCATAAACCGTGAGACGGTCCTATATAATTAGTTTTTGTCATATCTTTTTCTTCTGGCCAGTTGATTGTTGGCATTCCGATTTGATTAAAAATGGGCTAAAATGCATACTTAGGGCATCTCCAACCTATGACACTAAATTTAGTGCGAAAATCACACCAAATTTGGTGTTTTGGTGTCATTTTTCAAAAACCATCTCCAACCCATCACACCAAATGAATATTTTAATGTTTTCTTGTCATTTTGGAATAACAAACTTATTTGTTTATGCAATTATTACTTTTACTTATATTTTATTACTATTAATGTAAATAATTAAAAACTTATATTTAACTAATATTACATTAATTATTTATATTGCAAAGTGAATATTTCAACTAATATCATAATAAATAAAAATACTAAATTGCACACCATACAATAAAAAAAGACATTAAGTTAGATTATAATTATTGGTAAATAATAACTATTGTTAGTTAATATAACTATTCATCCAAAGTAATAACTATATATAAAATTTAAATAACTAAAAACCTGTTACAAATGAATTATATATTAAATGTAGGATACAATTGGAATATAAGTTTGAAGTAGAAGAAATTGGAGGGCAAATAGGGAATATTGTATTACACCAAATTTGGTGTAAAGGAATAGTGTTACGCCATTACACCAAATTTGGTGTAAGATATAGAGTTGGGTTTTGAGAGATTTTTTTTTAAATATTTGGTGTAATGGGGTGGGATATAGAGTTGGGTTGGAGATGGCCTTATTCCACTATCTTAGGGGTACTGGCATATGTAGTCCACTAATTTGGGGGTATGGCAAACTAAGTACACTAATTTATAATTTGTGGCAATTTCAGTCTAAATTTCATTGGCGATTTCAAGTTCTCACCGGAAAGTTGCACATGACCCCACTTAATTTGGAGATTTTCGATTTTTCCGGCCAATTTTGGCAGTTTGGCAAGTACTCCCATCCTATTTGGGAACAAAATGCATTAATTTAATCTCTAATATCCATGTGGATATATTTTGAAGGGAAGATAATTATACACACAAATTATCTGGTACCCAATTAACATAAACCCTATAAATATTCCCAACTTAATTTGAGCCTTCGACCGCCTCTCTTCATCTCTCCAACTTCACGAAGAAAAATCAGAATCAACCAAATTGAAGGTCCAAATCAAGAGAAAATGGTGTACATTAGAAACGAACAATATATGATTTTGCCGCCCCCTCGATATCGTGAGTTCTCTTTCTGATGTTATTTTTTATACAAAATATTTTTTGAGAATATGTTTTAGGATTAATGGTCATGGTCCCCCTTTTCATTTCGTCCCGTATTGTTAGTTTAGAAAATGGTCCCCCCTTTCATTTTGTGCTTGTCTGATTTTTTTGAAACATGCGGGATTGTGTAGGAATATTTTAATGTGCGGTTAAAGAAACATGTGGGGTTGATTTGGTTGACTAGTTTTATTAATGATTTTTTTATTTTTGCTTTGATTCATTTTTCCACAGACCCTGATTCAAATTCTATAACAGTAGTATTGCATTGTGGTGGAACATTTCAAAATGTACCTCATGCAAAGTACATTGATGGTAGGATGATAATGTTTGACTATGTTGATGTTAGGAATATGAATATTATAAACCCCTGAGTTGTGGGGGTAAGAACCATATATATGAAGGAAGTAAATATTTTTGTGTATTTGAGGAAGATGGTTTTAAGTTAGCATGTGAAGATGCAGATTTGTTGAAATATCTGATGCAAATGTTGAGTGTGATTCTTTTCTTTATTGCTAGAATGTCAGGTATTTATAGAGCTGATTAAAGACTTGAACATTAAAGTTCCACTGCTATTACACATCAATAACTTTGTTTTTAAAGATTTAAATTCAAAAATAAAAAAAAATCTACAAAACATAGGTTAGATTTTGTGGCTAGACTGTAGGTCGTGCTCACACACAAGTCATTGGTTTGGAGCTTGAACCAGACAGTGACTTGCACCCCCTGTGGGCGCGCGTATAGAGAGAGAGCCTCTATCCAATATAATCTTACACCTTAAGAATAAGGTGTTATTATATATACTAGTATGTGAGACAAATTCACCTTTCAAATAAGACAAACCCACATGTTTTCTTCTTTTAAATTAATTCACATACTCCACTTTAAACTTTAATTTCTCCTTCATCCAAACCCATTTTGGACAAACAAATATTCGATTTTAATGTTCTCATGGAGTAGAACAAAAATCTACTTTTACTTTTGTCGTTAGATAATCGAGGTCTCAAGAAAATTGCACTCAAAGATGCAATTTTCTTCACTTTTCCAACAACCTAAGACGATCTATTCTATATCATGCTTTAGGGTTGTTGTCCCTTATATTTGTTATCTTTATTTTACTGTAATTTTCTGTTTCATCCTGAGTCATAGAATTATCATTTGTATTAATAAGCTTATGTTTGAGTCTGTAATATTCGTTTGTGTCTATGATTCTTCATAAATTGAATTTGGCAAAAAAACACCATGAACTCTTTAACCCTCTCAGTTTTAGGATAAAATTAGTGATTCCAGGTGAAACCATGTGAGTCGCACGTGCGGGGAGTAATTTTAAATTCTTTTGAAAATTCCATGTGAATTATGACATGGTAGACATGTTTTTCCAAGGTGGCACCTATGTGGAAGCAAATAAAATCGAAGATATCCACTTCATCGCAGTGTCACTGCCAACAAGAATTATTTACCATGTCCGATAAACAGTGGAAAAGAGAAAAGAAAGAAAAAAATTGCAAACTAGCGGATAATCGCAAGATAGAAGATTAGAAGTTCGAACACTAGAGTTGGCAATTAGTAGGGTTGGCCTGGCCCGACCTGAGTCCATTAGGCTTTTGAAAAAAAATGGGCCGCGAAAATAATGGCCCGACCCAGCCCATGTGTGAATTTTGTACACAAAAATTCTCAGGCTAGATTAAAAGTCGGACTAACTATGGCCTACGGGCCAATCGAGTCGGACCTAGAAAATGATGGCTCAGACCAACCCAAATCTCGGGCCAAGTTGGATTTTGCCAGCTCTATCGAACACTAATATCACCATAAAACGAGACCATATAGGATAAGATATAACCCATGTCAACAAATCTCAACTAATTCGGGTCATATGATGGTCACTTGTGATATTTTGACCATTTTTCAATATTTGGTGAAAATTGTGGCCATTTTTTTTTCTTTTCAACAACAAGACTATTTGACGAAAATCGAATTTGGATAAGACCAATTTTACCATTTACATACGACCTAATATTGCAATTTTCCCCTCTTATTTATATAACATAATTCTTCCAAAATGTATTTTTTAAATTTTTTATTCTTTATATATTTTATCTTTATCAGTCATCTGGACATGACGACTAGAATTAGTGGAAATGGCTCATTTTAGACCTTTGACCCATAACAATACTTTTTTGTCCCTTGACCACTTTTTCATATTAAAAAAAACAAACAATAAAAATATATTGCTTATTCCATATTTACCCGCCATCTCTAAAGAAAAAAACACCAGCCTCAACTCTCATCTCCAACTTATTTGAAATCTGCAGTTAAAACCCAAACCCTCCAAGTCACCAACTCAAGGAAGAACTCGCGTCTGTCGCTCTCAACTCCGGCGCTACGTTGACGAGCTTTGTTCTCACCAATTATGAGGTAATGGAAGCAAACTTTAATATGAAATTTCATTTTGCTGTTTTTTTTAATTTCATTTTAGTTTTAAATCTCAAAGAATCAAACATCTTACTCAATCAAACAGGGCAAACCTAAAGATTTTATTTTGCTGATTAGTTTTTCAAAGAATTTCAAGTTTATCTTCAAGAATTATAGGTGATTGAGGGAAAAATAAATAAGCCAAAAAAAAAAACGAGCCTCCATGTGTTCCACCTGTAAAATGGAACAACATGAAAAAAATTGAAATATGTTCCACTTTATCAACTGTTTTATCTTGTGAACAACATTTTGCAATGGTGGCATACCATTGGACCAATGATTCCTATGTGCTTGAGTGTATCAACAGGCTTATTTAGTTCCCTAAGAACAAAATGAGTGTTGTTGATATAAACAACAGCCTCTTCCCTTAGATTTGTTAAAACTACTTTGAGAGTACTTTCTTTTGTTGTAGGCTTGGCACCTAAATAAGCTAACATCTCTTCATCTATCTCATAGTTGATACATCATTCAGATATACTTAATTACTCAAATAAGCTGTTTGAATCAAACTAGAAAAATACTTAAGATAGAAAATCAGAAATCCAGATCTTCACTGATTTGGCAATATAACTATTTGTTATAAATAATTTAGAAATATAACTATTTTAATATTTTGTGTTATTTGTAGGATGAATTATGTATACGAAGTTGATGATCGTTGTGATGCAAGGGTTACAACACGTTCTAACATGTCAAATTTGGAGAAAGTATATGATGCTTTAGATGAGGTCCATAAGGAGATGTTCTTGAAGTCGTGTTTCGGTAAATTGTACGAAATGAGAAACTCAAAAATATCTGCCCAACTAATTCACAATTTGTTATTACGAAGAGTTATCTCTACCAACAAAGATGAGTTGTGGTTTTGTTTAGGGGATGAAAAAGCTGCCCGTCTCTCTCTTTACGAGTTTACGCTCATCACAGGTTTAAACCCTGCTCATGAGAAGGAATACCAAAGTCAGATAAATGAAAGTGATAGATTGGCAAATAAGTACTTCGCAGAATGTGATAAGGTTACACCTAAAGAATTGGATGAGGCGTTTGAAGAAGAGACAACGAACATGGATGAAAAATACAAACTGGGATACGAAACCATGCTGAGATGTAAGGAAATAAGAACAAGTATTGAATTTGAGACATTAAATATAGTTGATGATTTGGAGCTATTTAATAGATATCCATGGGGCAGAAAATGTTTCGAGTTTACAATACACGCTTTCCTTAGGTGGCAGAGTGCTCCA
The DNA here is from genome assembly GCA_016081115.2 of Rehmannia glutinosa. Lineage (NCBI taxonomy): Eukaryota > Viridiplantae > Streptophyta > Magnoliopsida > Lamiales > Orobanchaceae > Rehmannia > Rehmannia glutinosa. Next base: position 66,777 of record JABTTQ020003001.1, on the reverse strand, counting down.
AAGTCAGGCTATTCTTTATGGGGATTTCCACTAGCGATACATGTAAAAAAAAACTTGTAATTTAAATATTATTTTTATTTAAATTTTCAATTTTTTCAAATAACTTACACATCTTCTTTTAGTTATGGGCATTCGAGGCTATTCCTCAATTAGCAAGCATGTATCAAGCTAGGTTGTCTATCAGTGGGCTACCAAGAATGTGTCGTTGGAGATCAACAATGACTCCTACTTATCGAGAAAGAATGTGTCGTTGGAGATCAACAATGACTCCTACTTCTCAGGAAATCGCTAAACTTTTAGATGATCCAAAAGTGAGTAAATTCTGATAGTTATAATTACTTTTGTTCATTACCTCAAGTATTGCTAAAATATTTTTTTGTCAATTATTCAAATTTCAAAGTCCATTGTTAATTGACGGCTTCTCCGATGAGACTGAGCAAGAATATGTGAATTTATTTGTTCATGGAAATAGAAAAAAAGATCCAGTTTTAGATGGTTATCTCAATGATGAGGGAGAATATTCTAATGTTGGTGATGCAGAACAAGATGATGATCTAGATCCACCGCACAGAGAGGGGGAAAGAGTTTCACCGAATATATGTAGTGATGTATGGTTATATATTTCCACATGATTTCTTTTATCTTTATTGGTATGATGAATTGATGTTAGCTATATGTTTTCTTATTCTATTAGGTGCCTTCTATTCCTACGAGTCGAAGATCTCCATACAGTCATCAAGCTTCTTGCAACCACGATGATATATTGAGACAATTGTTGCTTAATGTGGAGATGTTAAATAGGAAAGTCGATACTATAATGAATTGGATGAGACCAAACCAACATCTCGACAGAGACCATTCATTTGGGGTTCATGGAGTATCTGGGACCGAATATGATAACGTTGAGGAAGCTGGGAGGGAGACGGATATTGAGAGAGAGGTTGGGGGTGAGCCAATAGTAGGGGACATTGAGAGAGAGGTTGGGCGTGAGCCAATAGTAAGGGACATTGAGAGAGAGGTGGGAACTGATCTATTGGGTCGGCAACAAGTCTATTGGCTTTATCAACATTCTTACGCAATTTCTCTTCAATCATTGGCGTTAGTGTACTTGTGCAGCTTTGTGCACTCGCACGCCTCTCATAAAACCATTTATGTAACTTTTTCCTAATACTCTCAATCAATGAAAGTATTGGATTATGCCGATCTTTCTTAAACAATGAATTTAATGACTCAACATTGTTTGATGTCATTATATTGTAACGATTTCCCACAAAGTGTGACCTGGCCCAAGTATGGAACTGTGTGTTGACTAAATAATTCCACGCTTTACTATCAATTCTCTCAATTTCTCTCATATAATTTTCAAACTCTTTTAAAGTATATGCCTCTGCTGCTTTCTTGAAAAGTATGATAATATCAGTTTTTCGAGTTATAGTCCTTAAGTTGCCTTTTATATGATAGATGCAATGACCATGACGGGCATTTTGATAGACAACTTGAACTCCATTGATAATACTTCGATGTCGGTCAGATATTATAACAAGATCTTTGGTATCCTTCGTTACTTCTTTCAACTTTGTAAAAAACCAAGTCCACGATGCATCATTCTCGAATCAACTATACCCCAAGCAAGAGGATAAATCAATATTTGCATCTTGACAAGTAGCAACAATCGGCGACCTTTATATTTTCCATCAAAAATGTTCCATCAACTACAACTACCTTTCGTGTTGAAGAGTGGAATCCGCGAATGCAAGGTTCGAGAGCCATAAAAAATACTTGAAACGGTTCTCACTATCAATCTCCAAATATAATATTGTTCCAGGATTAGTTATAGCCAAATTATGGGAATATAAGCCCGATTTAGCATAACTATCCTCGAATGAAACTTTTAAATATTCTAAAGCACATTCTCGTGACTTATGTGCTCTCCGATAACTCATGTCAATCCCAAACTCTTGACGCATGTCATTAACAATGTTTGTAGGTCTATATGTTGGAGTTTTGAAACTTAGAAAATATATGTCTTCCAACAACCCACGATCTTGCCTCGCTTGTGATCATTTCGGCGAATACTCACAGGGACAAGTATGTTCACGTGCATATTTGCGGACTTGAAAGTAACCACAATTTTTGAATTTAGTTGTCCGCAAACCCCATTTGCAATTTTCACCTCTCGCAAACAATTGCATAAACTTCCTTGTTAGATTTCTTCACTCTAAATTAAAAGTTGTACTTCATTGCAAGCATGTGGACTTCCATCATAAGATCTTTTTCGTATTGAAAACTTGGTGATCTACTAAATCGCATCTTCGAATCAAACATGTTGAAGGTGTTGAACTTGCAAGGTGATCATTAATAAAAATATTTTCTTCTCCGCCGTTTTGAAGCATCTCGGATCTATGAGTCGAGAAAACAATAATGTTATCGTTTTCAATAATATCATCTACATTATTGTCTTGGGCTATCTCCAACTCATCCCAATTAATATTCTCGATCGATATACTTCATTGTCATCATTTGCTTGCATTTCACAATGCAAATTGATGCTTTCATTTTGCAATTCACAATGCACTCCATCATTTTCCACTTCATGAAATGGATCAATATGTTCTTCTTGTGGATGCTCAACTGGAAGTTTTTTCACAAGGGTTACACAAATTGGACAATGAGAATTTCTTTGGTTGAGAGACATCAACCATTGTACTTGTTTATGTCTGAAGTAATCTTGATCGAACGCAAATTGTCCACTTCCTGGGAGAAGAAATCTCATCTCAATGTCATGTGAAGATGAATCAACTTTACAAATGTTTAACACTTCACAATACAAATCATGATATGAAGTAGATGAAAATATTGGAATTCCATCCACCATTTCCTCACCCCCACTTCGTTTCCATATCCATTTTCCTTCATTGTCATTAATAAAATCTCCAAAATAAAATATAGCAATCCATGTTGACTCCATATCTGCAATAGGAAGTAAGAAAATAATCAATTAGTAATTTACTATGACCACTTTTAAATATCTGAATGACTACAATCGTTTAAAATGACTATAGTCGTGTAACACGACTACGATCATTTAAAATGATCAGAGTCGTGAATGATCTGTAGTCGTGTTACACGACTATAGTCATTTTAAATGATTGTGGTCGTTTTTAACGGGAATTCCAAATTTGCAACTACATCATACAATATTTTGATTTTTAACACTACTTGAACTTGAAAATTTAACTCAAATAGTTAAATAAACAAAATGAACATCTAAAACACAATATTATAAACATTTAAAAGTGAAAAGAACATCTTACCAATATAAAATTTTCAAATATAGGGTTTGGTTCTTGATCTTGATTCTTCATATAATTACAAAGAAAAATAGATTAAAAAAATAAAAGTGAGAACAAGAAAGAAATACAAGTTTATAGATACATTAAAGAAGAAGAAAAAGAAGAAGAAGAAGATGATGATGATGATGACGATGAAGAATAGAAACGGAAGTATAGAAGCCAACAAAACAACGGTTTGTGAATTTTGAAGAATGGGGACATTATTGTAATAACATAGTATGGTTATTTGAGAGATTTCAGAAAGGGGTAAGTTCAGGAATGGCCCTTTTTGAGGTATTAGTTTCAATTCTGGCCTTCCATATTAAAAGGAATCAATTATTCATTGAAGTTCGCACTATACCCTTAATAACAAAATAAGGAAACATGATTACATTCGTTCCAGATATCACAGAATATGAACACTATTAATTTTTGTCGTCTGTTTTATTCGTGGCATTGTTACACCTACTTAGATCCAGTCTCCATACGGAGGTTTTAAATAGATCATGTCAGGTTTCCAGCCGATAAACTTAACAGAGCATACTCTTAAAAGATGTTCGATTATATGTTATCAGTTACAAACTAAGGTTTACAGGTGAAAATGGAAATAGTCCATTACGACCATATCAGGCCCAACATGCTTCCATAAAATTAATAAATCCCTTAAAATTCATACCTTCTTCGACCGAAACAGCACCAGGTGAGATGGCTCGCAACACCACCAGTCGGAAAATTACTGCCCCCAGATCGTTTGACGAACAACTCCTCACTGTTCAACCTCACCCTTAGGGAAGATGATCTGCAAGTTATCCGACTCCTTCAGCAACTGCTCAGCACATCCTTGGTTCGTTTCCTACTCCAGGCGTATAAGTAATTCTTCAAAGGGATAGATCAATAGTACACTATGAACACATGTTGAACAAAAGCCTTTATTTTATTAAGAACTTAAAGAAAAATTTATTACATCAGTAATCTCCTTTTGGGAGGAGAAAACCTGTTTAGCCTCTCATAAAGGCTATCACACTCTTGTACATAAAATTAAAAACTAAAACTAAAAACTGAAAACACTCTGGAAATTCTAAACTCACAACAGAATTTTACAAAGAAAGTTTATTGTTAGAAGACTAAGGGAAATGTTCGATGCCTTTAGCCTTCTGCAGATCTTGACATTTACAGAGGTAGAAGACCTCTATATTCTCTACTATTGCCCTTCAGTGGATGTCTCTTTCCTACTTGAATTATTGCTCCACTTGCAGCAATTAGTTGGCATCCAACTCATCTTCACATGGGTTGGGCCTCCTCTTGTCTAGTATCCGAAGTTTTTTATGAAAACTTCCCAATCATGCTGACTCGTCCTTTGTCTTTTAGTAACTTGGACGGCATCTTTCATGGACCCATCTTTCGTCTTTTTGCTAAGTGGGTTGTTACCTGTCTGGAGTCACATGTCTCCCCTAACTTTGTTGGGGAATCTACTTTTTTGGTGGTCCCCTAACTTTAGATACTTCGTGACTTTTCTTCTCCGTCGTCGTCTTCTCCTTACTTTTTTGACATTCGGGACAGACTCAAGTTCCCAATGACCAAGTGAGCCATATTACAATATTTACGGCGAGTTTTTTACTCCCCGGCGCTTGTTTTCCCACGTAAGATTTCTTTTCTTTTCGAATAGGTCTTTTGCGAATCTTGTAGTTTTTCTTATCATAGTATTCAACAGAATGATCCGTTCACCGAATTTTGATAAAACTTGAACGGAAACTTGACTTTGTCCATCTCAAAGAGACAAACCCACAATCCCCATGCCCTTCTTGTTGTAATATGATCTTCGGTGAAGGTCACGGCCAATTGTACTTCTTCTCCGAACTAGCCTCCTTGATATTTTTGAAGGCTCTTTCATCCGCCGTCGGCTTAATGTAATGGAAGGCTTCATGTCCACCTTTTCCGATGGGCTCTGTTCTTTGCACTTATGAAATACACTCCAATGTATCCCCTCGTTTTAGGTTGTCATTGTTAGACCAAGATTACTCGAAACTAACGCTTCCTAGATCCATTTTGGCAATTTTGTGATCTCCGAGAAGCCTGGTGAAGTAGTATAGATCGAGGCCAAAGCCCCAAATTCGTACCACCTCTTCACTTCTTCAGGGATGGAATTTGGTAACATCCAAACCCTTGGATATTTTCGAAAATATCGATCTTTATTTTTCCGAGATATCCCTTGCTTAGTGATCGCTTTCTCCCAATTTTCCTGGTATTCCCCGCCAAGAAGAAGAAACTTTAAACTCGTTAGTATCAACCTTAGAATTGCCCATCATAGGCCTAAGATTGATCTCTTCGCCCTTTACCCTTGGACGTCTTTGGGTTGATGTGATAACTCGGGATTTGACTCCGAGTATCGATTTTCCTTGGGCCAACATTTACGCTCGACTTAGGACTTGTGCTTTGAGGTACTAGAATCCTCACTACGGGTTGGGGAGCCTGCGCTCTAAACGCTCCGTTTGCTTATTAGCGGCCCGGAGGAGTGGCCGCTTGAAATGCCGTTCTCAATCGAAAGTGAGACCGGACACATACTCGTATATGATCGGTTACTTTGTCCCGATCATTCCTTTGTAATTTCCCGACCAAATCAAAGATTGATGACCAGGGTATCAAATTCTCGGAGTAGCATTTCCACCGGTCTCCAAGATGTCTTGAGGCCGTGAGGATGAAATCGCTTCAATTCCTCCATCTCTTGTTAGAAAATCTGCAAAAACATTTTTATGAGATTTTATAATGACAATATCATAATCATAATATTGACATTCAACTTGCCATCTAAGTATCTAGCTTTTTCTGGTTTTGATTCAATTTTGTTTTTCGGATAAGCTTTGACACTTGAATTATCAATTTTTAAGATAAACTTTTTAGCCAAGAGAAATAAAGGCCATTTTTTGAAAGCCTTTCTTTCGATCGCAAATTTCTTTCTCGTTGATATGCCACCGAAGTTATTTCACCGCCTGCGTAAAAAGACCGCAATATCTGCGCATGGCACTTCACCGCTTGGTGTAGCTTTAGTAAGAATCACCGCTTCCCCAATAATCATCGGCATCTGTGTAAAGAACCGGCTTCATCTTCATCCTGTGGAATTACAAGTTTAGGAAGCTTTTTGCAAACTTCTTTAAGTGCTTAATTCCTTCTTGATGTTCATCCTCCCATTTGAATACTTCATCTTTTTTAAGCAATGGGCTAAACACCTTCCTCGTAATGTGCTAGATTGTTTATGAACATTCCAGCAAAGTTAATAACCCCAAGAAAACTCAAAGTCGCTTTTCTTTTAGCGTATCCGGAAATCCCCTGTATCTTTTCTACAATATGACTTTGTAGGATGATTCCATTTCATCGATTTCAATTCCGAGGAATTCAATCTGTTGTTGCGATCATTGCCTTCTTTCTCCGAAAGCACTAATCCTTCCTTGTGACAAACATCCGAAAATATTTCCAAATGTTTAAGATGCTCCTTCATATTCTTTGATGCAATCAGAATATCATCGATATACACGAACATGAAACTGAAATAATCTTTGAAGAGATTATCCATCTTCCTTTGATATATCCAAAAGCGTTAGCCAATCCCATAGGCATCACGCTCCAAATATAATGCCCTTGTGGTGTGGAGAAAGTTGTGAACTTCTTGCTTTCTTCATCCATCTTAATTTGGTAAAATCTAGATTTGCAATCAAACTTTGAGAATATCTTGGCACCTTTGATGTAATTAACCAGATGTTCCCTGCTTGGGATATAGTATCCGTCGAATTCCAAAATGTTATTAATCCCCTTGTAATTAATAACCAGCCTTGCTTTCCTCTTTTGATTTCTCCATGGTTTCTGACTAAGAATCCTGGACTGCTATAGGAGAAACTCCTGGTGAAATTAACTTAAGGTCAAGATGTTCCTTAAATATCTTCTGCATATCCTCACGATCCTTCTGGTTCATAAGGATAGGTTTGAATCTTACGAACTCGTACTCCTTTCCAGGTTTAACCTTTAAGGATGCTTTGAGCTCATTCTTGTCCCACCATGCCAAAGGATCTTCATTGTAATTCTTTTGGATCTTCTTCTTGATATCCTCAAGTGATATTTATTCCTCTAGGGTCACTTCACTCTGCGGACTTTCCATTAGGCTCAACATTAATTCTGCAATAACCACTGGAGTAACTCGTTCTTCTCCTTGCACACTGAATGAATACAAGTTATAGTCCCAAAGCTTCTTATCCTTTCGAGAACCGAATTGTCTATAGGATAATAAAACTTCACCAAATTTCCTTCGATCCGCCATTTTTGGATTTTGGAGTTTGACTTCATCACCACGCTTGCTGCGAAAATTAATAGGCATTTTTCTGTAAAATGCTTCCCGCAGTCTCTCGACAATGATCTTATGATCACATAATGTTGTGAAAATAAATCTTCTTGTCTCATTCTCCTGTGTGAATCGCTTAAATGTTTGTAGGAAATTGTTTCCTAGCAAAATATATGCACATGTATCATGGAAATAGATTGGTGGCGTCTTCACTTTGTACCATAGGGTACCGCCCACGCCTCCGATCATGATTTCTGCTTGTTTAATTCCCCTGTTAAGGATAAGAATCCTTTTAGAGAAATCTCTTCCTGCAATAGCTGGTAAATCTTCTCCAATTTCTTTAGGAAAAACATCCGGCTTTGCAAAGACATATTCCTAAGATAATACTCGGCCTTGTATTCAAATATAACATTCCAATAGAAATGTATATGGAGAATGGACTAGTGGTCATCTGATTCTGTATCTTTTATCAGCCACTGTGAACTCCATTCCTTCTTGTAATCTTTCCCAATGTTTATGATCCTCGAGAAATTCAATTTCCAGTATTAATTGTTCTGGGATTTTCCCTGCAACTCATGTGATAGTAAGCTCAATTTCTCCTATCTTCAGGCTTCCTTGATACCTTCCAACTATTGGTTGTTGGAGATAATATAGAACATCACAAGGAAAAATATTATCCTTTTGAGTGATGTCGAACATTACTTCAACTTCTCGCCATCCTTCTGGACATTTCAGCTCTCCTGCTGTTTTGAAAACATCTGGAATACGCTGAACTATACTTGGTCTTTTTTCTTCCCAACGGCTACTGCTCACCATTCTGTCCTGTTGGAAAGACATCTTTCTGGGCTCAACTCTGAGACTTCAACTTTTGTTGAAGACTGGTTGATCTTGTATTTTCATATCGATCTCCTTGATAGTCGGAGACTCAATAATCTCTGGTAGAACCACCCTGGCAAAGTCCTCAAAGATTCTTGAGACTTCAATACATTCCTTTCTCAAGAATACCTCAGAATGATGTGTATTCGAGAGAGCATAGGATATCTTGTATGTGATCGAGTAGGGTCTGTTCCCTTCTTTCATCAAATCTTCTCTTTTGAAATCTTGATGAAGGGTTAGGACTCTGTTGAAATCTCGATCTCCCAAATTGTATGCAATTCTAGGATAGACATTAAATGCCAATTTCCCAGCATACAAATTTCCTGTAACCGCTCCAAGGCATGAATCCTTGAGATTTGAGATTCGCTTATCAAAGATAGCCAGATTGAGTGGCGAATCTATTCCTTCTTTAAATGTTGCTTTAATAATGACTCTTATGGCTCCGATATGAATCTATGAGAGTGTATTTGCAACTTCTCTTTTAACTCTGCTTTTGATCTCCTGGATTTCTCTAATAGGGACCAACTGCATCTCGATCAGGTTCCCGGTAAACTCCATCGGAATGGCAAATTCTCCGGTTGCTACCCTGTGTATAATTTGGTGTTTTCTATTACGAAAACCAATCTTATCCAAAGCCTTTTCCATCGCTCCAATTGTAAATCCACCATAGATTTGAAGCTTTGGATCTTCCTTCATAATTCTCATAAGAGTCTTATGAGACACCGTAGTGTGAGAGAGGAATCCCGACATATCCTCCCCGACCGTCGGTTGAAGAATTTCTTCTTCACTCGATTCAATCGGATTCGCTTTCATCGTCGAATAGATCTCTTCTTCATAGATGCTTTCATCCGGGGAATATCCTCAAATTGATACACCGTATTAAATCCGATAATATACATCTTCTTCGATTTCTGGGGTGGCTTCGAACCGTCTAACTCCTTGTTTTCGATTATCCGGGCAATCCGCTGAGATATGCCCTCTTGCTCGCATGTCCAAAGAATTACATCTTTGAAACTTTCATTAGCTCGGTGTGAGCACGCCCGAAAGTTCTTCTTCTTCCCCGGATTTCTGCTTGGTACTTGCTTGATTAGAACCGGATGATGAGGCTCTACTCCTGCTTGGTCCGGTCTTTGCCCGATTTATAACTTCGGGCTTTTTGTTTTGACTAACCTTCTAGGTCTCCATGAAGACCTTTTTCTTTTTTCTTTGCTTCCTCGGCGGTATGGATGGCTTCATCCCTCTTCTTATTGTGCCGCATTGGTGGACCTCCCACAACTGTTGGGATATCATCGCTCACGCAACATAGAGGAATTGCTTTGTTAATTCCTCGTAATCTCTTGTAATTCCGATGTGATGCTTGGTAGCACCATTCAGATAACTTGGCCTTTAAGAAAGACATTCTTCTGGCCACGGTATCTAATTCTACTCCATCCTTGTATTCCCCGATAAGCATCTCTCTCCGAGGGGACTTGGAATTTTTGCAAAGAATAGGCATGAAGCTTCTCTGTCTCAATCTTGGATTTCCACCCCAGATTTCGGTGAACAACTTGATATATTCGTCAATATGACAAATATCATGTAACTCAAGGCTATAGAGGGCTTGTTTATATCTTTTTCTTTTTTCATCCACTAATCCCTCAAAATAGCCTGTGCCGATAAATTGGATTTTGAATAATTTTGCCATATCATCGACAATTCCTTTTAGTGATTCTCCTAATGTAACCGCGCTTTTCGTACTTGCATCGGCCATATCCTGCAATCTTTACATCCCTCAAGACTTATTTCAAGGAGTAAGATGAACGAATCTTTTGTAAGATCGAGGGTTCTCGCCGCAATCCTCATAGCCGATGCCCATTCATCAATGATAACTTCTCGATTTTTAAAATATGGGATATCCGATTTAACATCAACCTATATGGATGTATTGGGTCGAGATGCGATCTTCCATAAGGCGTTTGACAAATATTTGGCCTTCTAGAAGGTTGTCGAGTTCCTGCAAGAGGTTGTCGAGCTCCTGTTCCTGAAAGTGGTTCATCTCCTGTGGTGAAATCTCCAACGTGATGCATTCTCTCGTCTCGGTTTCCCGGATTTGAACCTGCACTTTCCTCAACATTGGGATTAACTGGTGGCGGCGGTGGTGGAATTGGTCTACCTTGTGGGTCATAGGTAACCAAAGCTGATCCATCACCTGCGTTCATCTTTAAATCTACAATACCCAATCCCGCGAAGGATTCTGCCAGGTCGTGTAGATCTTTAAGATTCATTTTCTCCATATCCATCACTTTTTTAATGTGTGACGGATTTTCCTTTGATGATAGCGATAAGCTTTTCATCATCTGTCATTTTTCGTATAACTTCGGTTGGTTTCCCCTTTTGGTGTAAATAGGGAACTGTCCCGAAATCAATACGTTTTTTCCTCCGGGATGAACTCGGCCATCCTCCAGGTTCTTGACTCGTTTCGAATAGCATGAAGGATTTCAAGAGTTTCTTCGATATTTCACCATCATCTCCATCTGTTCGATCCGGCGAACTTGTCTTGGTAGATGAATATGGCGGTTGCCATAACAAGGTTGCGAAATCGCTAGGCGCCCGATCGGCAAGAATCGGGCGCTAGGCGGGCGCTAGAAAAGCCCAAGTTTTTCTTATTTTTTTCATTTTTTTGTATTTTGGCCGATTTGTCCCGATTTTTGGCAATTTATTCCGCCTGACCGCTTAAACCAATTTTTTCCCGATTTTTTTTCCGATTTTTGCCGCTTTGCGGGCGCTAGGCCGATTTTTGCCCCGTAGCGATTTTTTGGCGATTTTGGGAAAATCGGGTCGGCTTAGGGGCGCTTAGCGCTAGCGCCAGCGGGCCGCTGGCCGATTTTTACAACATTGCATAATTCTGCACCGTCTTCTGGACTTCTCTAATATCCTTTGAGATCTTAGATGTGTACGGAAGTATCTCGCTCCATTCTGGTACTCCATCGGAAATCATTATTCTGATGGGCATTCTCATGGACTGCTTCTTGGCGATTCATCAGATCGACATATATGGTCTGGTTCACTGTCCAGAAACTCATATGGTATGCCACTCACATTTTGCATTGCCTTAAGGTTTCCCTATCGGCTCCCGCGCGTTCTTTTTCATCATATTGGTGTTGCCAATATGCTATCTTGTCCTGGTGTTCTTGTGCATACATCGTCAAGATTTGACGATATGTCCTGTATGGTGTACATCTCGGACAATTATCCGAATTCATAAACTCGGAGTAATTTCTCCTCACCAATTGTGAATTACATAAATATAATAAATTTAACTAAAAGTTCTTAATAAACCTAGGCTCTGATACCATTTTTGCGGCCCCTAAAACCTTTAAAAACCATTAGTTTGCCTTCAACCTTGTATAAGGGGTATTTTGGGGTTTTATCATAAAAGAGGGCCATAATTGATCTTTTTGAATAAGTAAGGCTAGTTTTGAAAATGAAACTTGAAAATAGGCCATCCATGACCATTTCCCTTTCAGAAATACATAAAAGGATGTTTTGGACATTTTACATTAAAAGAGGCCTCAAAAGATATTTTTGAGTAGTTGGTCCTCAAAAGGTTTTTAAAAGGGATAATTTCAATTTTGATACCCAAAGTTTACCATACTTTTTCTTTTGGTACCCAATGTTCCCACTTAATCAATTTTGGTACCCAATATTTTCCCATTTGATCAATTTTACTACAATCCGTTAATTTGCCATCCAAAACAAACGGTTCACACTCAATTGTTAGCGGTGGAAACCGGTTAAAATTAGTAAAAATGAAGAATAAAAAATATTTTGGGTATCAAAAGCGAAAAGATGGTAAATTTTGGGTATAAAAAATAAACGTGATTTTTTTTTTTTCATAGGACTTTTTTTTATAATTTTCAAAAATTGATTCAAATTTGAAAGAGTAGTCACGTTTATATATCAAATAAAATTATTCCATATATATATATATATATATTAATAAAATAAAAATTTAATTTTTCTTTTTTTCTTCTCTTCCACTTCGTTCTCTCCGTTTCATATTTTTCCCATTTTCTTCACCCAAAGAATCGAAAACCTCTTTTAATTTGATTTTGGAGTTTTATGGAGTCTAAATAAAAAAATCAAAACACTTTTTAAAACTTCAAATATGTTTTAAAAAATTCTGGATTTTTTTAAAAATGATCAGATTTTAGTATCCCAATTATGGAATAATTTTAAGACTTTTAAATAAATTTTTGATTTTTTCAAAACAATTTTCAATATTTTCGTTAAATTTTATATTTTTAAATAGTTTTTTATTTTTTAAAAAGTTTTTACCTTTTTTGGATATTTTAAGTCAATCGATTTTTTGGTTAATTTTTTTCAAAATCTTATAATTTACGAGTTTTAATCCATTTTTCAGAATTTTAGAAAATTGTCGATTTTTAATTTTATATTGAATTCATTTTTTAAGTAGTTGTCAGATTTTTAACACAACTTTTAGTTCTTTAAACATTATTTTAGATTTTTAAAACATCATTTATTTTTGAAAATAACTTTTTGGAAATAATATTGAGTTTTTTTAGTTTAGAATTTAAAATATTTTAAATAATTTTGGGTACCAAAATAGAAAATGTGGTAAATTTTGGGTATCAAAAGTGAAATTATCCCTAACTTTTTACCTGAAGCAACAGGTTAGCCGTCAGTTTTGGATGGAAAAATAACGGCATGTAGTGAAAGTGACTAACGTTTGAAACTTAAGGTACCAAAATTGATTAAGTGGAAACATTGGGTACTAAAAGCGAAAAGGTGGTAAACTTTGAGTATCGAAAGTGAAATTATCCCTTTTTAAAACCTTGACTGGACCTTTTTTTACAATCCCCATTACCAATAAAACTCAGCAGCACAAGATTTGCTTCCGCAGCTCCATCCTCGAAAGCTCAACCACTCCTCAACCGCCGTCACTTTTTTATCCTTCAAAGATCAAACCGCGTCTATTTCCCAAATCCCAAATCCCACTAAAGCTCTCTCCCTCTATCCATTGGTGGTTCAAATGCATTAGGGCTTTTCGTACTGGCCGCTTATCGAAATCACTGGTGGCTGTTGCTTTGGCTGTTGAAGCTGAGTTGGCCGAAGAGGCTATGGAGCAGCAGCAAGATGATGGGGGTGGTGTCGCAGTGGCGGTTGCCGCGAGGCCCAACAAATGCAAGGCTGCTTTGCCTTTAAAGAGAGACAGAGTATGTATTATAGGATTAAGTGCTTGTTTTAAGGTGTGTTTCTTGGGCATGATGATTAAGCTTTTGATTCCCGGAAATTTGACGTTCAATTCACGGTATCAATGTTCTGAGTTATTATATAAGTGGGTTCTGCTTGGGTTTCCTAAAAATAGTCAAGTTTTTGTGGGGTAAGTCTGTGATTTTGGATGTCTTTACGGGAGATGACAGGTGCACATAAGGATGTTCTGCTTTTTTCGTTTTTTTCCTTTATATGCTTTATGTAATCTCCAATTCTATTTTAATGCAACATTTACACTATCTATGCGGCAAACTTATATTAAAATAAAACATACTAATTAATTATACAATCAAAAGAAATAACTAAATTACTAGTTGATAGTAGTTTTATTTCTCTGAATTGGTATATTTCTTCCATAAATGACCAATTAATGCATTTTGAAGTGCAATATGAGCTTCTTTATCCTTAATGCATTTATGCCGGACTAGAAATTATATTTTCGTTCACCACCAATTCTTTCACCACCATTTCTACATCCAGAGTTGGTGCTTCATCACCACTTGAATCAATGCATCAAGACTATGTTCATCCTCGACAATCGTATTGTGCTTTGTTATACCATTGACAATTAGACATGCAGTCATTATATTATGTAAATCGTTTTTCTCCAAAAACGAGCTGGTACAACCGCAATTGAAAATGTCACGTAGAACTCTAAATACAAGTTGTACGTCTTTATGGTTAGATCTTGTCCGTCTGATGGATTGCCCTAAATACCCATTATTGGGTTTTTATCTATAAGTGGATAAGAGAAGTCGATCTTAATGGTTAGATCTTGGCCTACCAATGGATAAGATAATGTAATCTTCATGGTTATATCTTGGTCGTTTGATGGACCTAAATCCCCACCTCCTCGGTTCTTATCTACAAGTGGATAAGATAAGGTAATCTTCATGGTTAGATCTTGGTTGTATGATGGATTGACCTAAATCCCCACCATCCGGTTCTTATCTACAAGTGGATAAGATAAGGTAATTTTCATGGTTAAATCTTGGCCATATAATGGATTGCCCTAAATTCCCATCATCCGATTTTTTTCGACAGGTGGATCAGATAAGGTAATCTTCATGGTTAGACTTAGATCTTGGTCGCCTGATGGATTGCCCTAAATCCCAACAATTTGATTCTTACCTACAAATCAGAACTTTCATTTGTCAATTGCCGTATAAAATTTCTTATGATACCAGTAGTTATAAACTCACTCTCGAAGTATTTTTTAGAATCCAATTAGTATCATCTTTGTGTCCTTTCATCCAATGGCTTCAAATTCTAAAAGTTCTTCTTACACTCGTGAAGAAGGCCTACACATATGTCATGTCTATCTTGATGTTTCTAAAAAATCCAATTAATACTAATAAATAATAATGCAATAGCTAAAGGTAAATTTTAAGAATCAGGTAGATCAGCTACCGATCCTCCAAGATCTTAAAGATATTGTCCAAACGAAAAAGTATTATGAGATCTCAGATGGTGTTTTTGAGACCATTTTTGCAAAATCCTTTCCTGTGCATTTTTTAAATCTTCCCGTAACTTGGAATCAGGTTGATAATCTAAATCTTCTCGTTGTTCAAACAATTTTAGTCCTTTATAACTATGTTTCCAATTCGTGGATTTATTTGATAATAAATCACAAGTTGTTGAGTTTCATCTTGGTGCGAATCTGCAACTGCAATAATTTTGTTTCTTTCTTTCTCTTTAATTAAGGTTTTTTTTTTACTCCAATAGACCGTTGTGATGAAGGAATATTAACATTGTCATCACTTAAGTTGAGAGAAAATAAAGACAATCTTAGATAAGTCGATGTGGGAGGCTCTGGTGGTTGTGTATCTAATTGAGATGAAGTACCCCAAGTAGTTGCTGCAAATTTTTCAATATCCTTAAGGACGGGTTATACATGACCAAAATACATATAATATTATTAATATAACGATATCAACTACTCACAATGTCTTGCTTTGAAGCACCACTTGAAATCAAATTTTCAGTTTGCTGAATGCGTCCCCTTAATTTCCCAACTACTTAAAGGATAACTTACATACGACAATGCACGATCTTTTGTTTCTTTCTTGCATTGTGGTATACGGTTTAGGGGTGTTGTAATTTTTCTCAACTCCAGACTAAAATTAATTTTTGGAATGGTTTATACCTATAATCGGGTTTTGAGGTAACATCAAGATGGACATGACTTTAGTATAGATTTTCTTCGCGAGTGTAAGAAAAATTTCTAGAATTTGAAGCCATTGGATGAACGGATAAGAATAACAATATTAATAGGATTCTAAAGAATACTTGAAGAGTGAGCTTATAGTTTTTGGTATAATAAGATATCTATAGGGCAATTGGCAATAAAAGTTCTGATTTGTAGATAAGAATATCGTTTTAGGGGAATGGGAATGGGAATCCATTAGACGGTCAAGATCTAACAATGAAGATTACCTTATCTTATCTACTTGTAGATAGGAATCAAATGGTATGATTTAGAGCAATCCATCCGATGACCAAGATCTAACCATGGAAATTACCTTATCTTTATCTACTTGTAGATAAGAGTCAATCAGTGGTGGGGATTTAGGGCAATCCTTCATACTGCCATCATCTAACTATGAAGATTACGTTATCTTATTTACTTGTATATAAGAATTGGACAGTGGGATTTAGAGCGATTCATTAGACAACCAAGATCTAACCATAAAGACGTTCATTCGTAGTTTTATAATCACGATTTTCAATTGTGGTTGCACCAACTCGTTTCTAGAAAAAAAGTGATTTACATGATATAATCACTACATGTATAATAATGTCAAACATGATTGTCGAGGATAAATGTAATCTTGATGTACCGATTCACGATGCGATGGAAGCGCCAACTTCGAATGTAGAAATGGTGATGGATGAAAATGTCCAATTTCACCAATTTCTCGCTCGGCATAAACAAATCAAGAGAGACGCTCATATTGCACTTCAAATTCATTAATTGATCATTTAAGAGAGGAATATACCAATTCGATAATCAAATGACTAACAACTTGTAAAGTTGTCTATTGCTTTTGTATTATTAATTAGTATTTTTATTTTATCTACTTTCAATCCCTCATTTTTATTTCTCTACTAAAATCTTGTTATTAATTTTTTTCTTGTTATTAATTTTTTTATGTTTAATATTTAATATAGTGTAGATTAGATACAACAATAAAATATATTCATTAATGAACTAAAATGTATTTATAATACTCTACTAACAAATATTTGGTTTTTAATAGAACATTTTTGTATTGAAAATTTGAAGTGGATGGGTTGGACATGGGATTTAAGTTTGGTGCAGAAATGACACTATTTTTAGTGCAAAAACGGCCTTAAAAAGAATTTTGGGTTGGAGTTGGCCTAATAGTACTCCATTGTGTGAAAGTTTGATCTTGAAAGTTTATTGTTACTAATAATATAGTTATTTTGATAAGCTGGTTTAGTTTTGATTGAGGAGTTTGTTTCAATTGATCCTAAAACTTATTGTGAAGATTTGAATTACTATGATGTAGTGAGATCGCGTGGTTATGCCATTGATCTATGTCAACGGACAGAACAGAGGGCTATAAAAAGGTCATTTCTCTCATAGTTATGGATTATAACCGTAACCTATATATATAGGTGAAATTATACATGTGATAAATGTACAGATGGACGAAATCATTCCTGTAGATCAAATAAAAAAACTAAATAATTCTACAACCTCACAATTGGTGCCTACCTTTTTAGGGAGTTCAAAATTGATTTTTCGCTTCTCTACATTTATATCACATCCCGAGAGAGAAGCAGGTTTTCATTTTATATGTAGTGCTTATGTGGTGAGCAGCGTCTTAAACTGATTTCCTTTTGCTAAACTAAATGATAAAATTTCATTGCATATAGTATTTATCAAGTTGCAAAGTGAGATGCTACTGCTTAATTTATTCTTCACTGACCACATCCATTCTCAGTTATATACGTTTCTTGTGGTAAACTCCTTTCTAGAGGTCCTTTCTGCTAGTTTCATAATGGCTATCTTTGATTTAGTATTGATGGTTCTAATATTAGGTTATACTTGTACTATATTTTTACATTTGCCAAGTTCAAATTATGAGGTGCACTATGTTCGCTTATCTTTTTATGTTTGCTGTATTATATAACAAGCAAAATAAATGGGAGTTTGTCTTTAATTCATTTCCTTCAATCCTTTTTCCTTTATTCACATCTATTAGCGGATCCTTTCAACTGAAGACAAAGCATTAGAATGTTCTTGTTTTAATGCTAAAAACTTTTAAAATCTCATGATTGACCTGTGTAGTAGCAGGCCAGGACATAAGGGACAGGGAGGGGTTGTTTGGTGAGTAAATCGAGTTTGAAGGGGTAAATATGATATATTTGTGAAATTTCTTCTGCTGAGGAAGTTAATATTTCTCGCTTAGGTTTATTTTTGGTTTTATGGACCCAAATGTGGTTGAGTTCCTCTTAGCTTACAAGTACTTTGAACTTCCTGACTCCCATTTTCAACTTGTCGTATGGTAATGACTAATGATTTTCCGTTTTGTTGGAATTAGCCGACCAGGTCGAAGAGATTTTTGGAAATTCAGAAATTGAGGGGAAACAAACAGGAGTTTGACCTAAAACAGCAATATGGTTGCTCAAGCAAACAGCAAGCACAAAGTTTGTGGAAAAGGTTGAAGCCCATTTTCGCCTTAAAATTGATCCAAAGTATAACGATCAACAACTGAGGGCAACTGTAAGTTTCTCGATATTATTTGATCAATCCGAAATAAAATTAAAGCTATTATTGTCTGATAAGTGCTGTGATGAAACGTCTATTGCAGGTAAATTTGCCCAAAGTAGACCAGTCAAGTTGTTAAAGTTGCTGTTCTTACTCAAGGTAGATTCAAATGGATCCCATTGACATATGATGCATATTCTTTGAATTGGTGTCTGAAATTTGTTTTGGGTGAAATTCAAAGTTGCTTTTTACTAAAACGGAAATATGTTACTTTTCTACATTAACAAATTTTTGTTGTCAATTTTCCACAGAGATTTGTTATGAAATCATAAATGATCAGCTGTAAATCTGAATCTTTTTCGTTTCATTATATTCCCTTTTCCATGCACGCTGTTTTATTGGTATGTTTGTTCTGTTTGCTCTCAGTTATATGTGATTTTTCTTCTGGTTTCAACAAAATCTGAGCTCTTCTTCACATTCGGTTTTACTTGCATGATCAGGTTGCAAATCTAGGAAAAATTACAGGACCTTGAGGACTTATGCCAAATCCAAAAGCTGTCACAGTGACTACAAACATACCATAGGTACAGTGTTAATTGCACTAATGTTTTATTTAGGGAGTGTTTGCAAACTCCTAGGGAAAAAAAAAGTGATTCTCAGCTTTTAGATGGAAAACTTATCTTGCAAACGTAATGCTCTAAAAAGTGATTTTTGTATGAACGTTGGATGAATATCAAACGCAGGCCATAGAGGAATTCAAGAAAGGGAAAGTCGAATATCGAGCTGATAAAACTGGGATTGTTCACATACCTTTTGGGAAGGCAGATTTTTCAGAGGAAGATCTTGTTATAAACTTTCTCGCTGCAGTGGTAGGAAAAGGGAATCCCTTTCATCTTTTCCATATTACTCGTATTTCTTTTATTTGATCTAAAGGCAGATTTATACTTCACATAACTGAATATATGTCATTAATTCTGCAGAAATCAGTCGAAATCAACAAGCCATCAGAGGCAAAAGGAGTGTACTGGAGAAGTGCCCATTTATGCTCATCAATGGGGCCTTCCATTTGGTTAAACATCAGGGACATGCTCGACTACAAGCTTCCTTGAAATTCTTACAATGTGTTGTAAACTACATTTGTAAAGTTTTTGCGGCATTGAATCAACTTCTTGGGTCTCTAACCGAGCTGCTTATTTACAGAATATTGTAGTCATAAAAATAGGAAAAACTAGACTAAAAGAGAGTACATAGCCTTTCTCTGCTAAAATTAGTAGTGAAGCAGAGAAAGGTACTACGTATCTTGTAATCCGTGACACTAAGTCTTCAGGTGAAGTGAAATGTAATTGGGGTTTTGTGCACCAAAAATAACCTAGCTTACAAGTATTTTTTGTACATTTTAAAACTTGGCTGGTTTTTTTTTTTTTGTAACTACCCCAAACATCAGGGGTGCTTTTTGTAATTAACCTGTTTTTTAATCTGATAAACGAATTTGCCTGATAAATTCCCAGTGATTGTAAGCACTATAAGAGGTAGTGTCACCTTAAGACAAGCCTATTTGGGCATATTAAAGTCTTGAACAGATGATTTAAAGAGCATTGCATGGTTGAACTTACTCTAAAGAACGATAAATGTACATGAAAAACTATACATATTGTACATATTTCAATATAAAATAAAGATGGTCTCATGCTGTTCCTTTAATACTAACTTCGATTCTTTCTCTCACATTTTTATTTTTTACATTATTGTTTTATTTTTAATTTTCCTTTCCTTATTAGAATGCAATGTCCAAATAGCTAGTGTAATAAACGGGGATCACAAGGCTCAGATTCTGCAGGTCTTGCTTCTTAGCATGGAATGTAAATGGAAATCACCAAAAGCAACCACACCTTATTGGTTATTTGAAATGGCCCTGTTAAAATAGTTTGCAAAAATGCTGAGATGGGTGAGCGTTGAAAACAAATGTAGTTTATACGCAAATATCAACCAAGCGTTTGTAGTCCAACGGTTAGGATAATTGCCTTCAAGCAATAGACCCGGGTTCGACTCCCGGAAAACGCAATTCATTTTTTAGGGTTTATGGTCCATGTCTGAATTGCAATTCTATTATTTTGCAGATAAGTTGATAAATTTCATTTAATCATTTGGAGTTCAATGCCAGGAAATAAGAATCTTACATAGAGAAACCTTAGTGGTAGACAAAGAGTTAAGTATAATATTATATATGTCGTCTTGAGTAGTGAACTAATTATATACATCGCTTGCCTATAACAAACTTTTCGTACAACACAACACTTAGCAATGTCTATAGATGTTTGTGCTAATCTGAATCTGACTTATGCAGATTGTGAAGAATGTATAAGGAAGCCGAAGACAAGAATATACATACAGAGTAGCTTAATAAGTCCACCCCAGTTGTTATTGTGACCATCTTGCTCCTTTCAAACATCTTTACTAAAAGTATCATCACAATAACATGTCCTACTTTCGTCTTCAGTTCGTCGAGTGAACTGATCTTCATCCACTTTGGCCTCTCCTGCATGTTGAAATGAGAGAACGAAAAAGTAAGGCTGTGATTGCTTGTGAATTTTCTCCCGAGAGAGTTCTTTTTTAGTTAAGTGGGGGATAATAGAGAAGGGAACACACACTCTCATATAAGATCGAATCCGGGGCAATCGCCCAAACTTTTACCACGCACAAGGTTGATCCCATTTCACGAGAGAGTTTATTTATGTTTGCTTGTGAAACAATTTCATAAGATACACTGTTCACTCCCTCTCATTAATCAATCATCAATTACATCAAATTATACTACCATACCACATATATATACTATTCACTCTATCTTACATTTTCAATTACATCCAATCACTATTTTGCTAAAAAAACCACATCAACTTTCATCGTTACATTTCATCTCATAACCAGTCACACTCTTAAAATTCATTATTTTTTCTTACCAAATAATTTTTTCACACTATTCTCTCCAAAACTAGAAAGGAACAGAATGAAGGGGCAATAAATCACAAGTCTGCATATCAGTTTGAAGAACCAAGTCGACAATTTCTTTGTTACAACATAAAAATAGAACATGACTTTAATCACTTCTGGTTTTAGTCTAGAGTACGGTCATAGGGACTAAAATTCTTCGTTGCTACTTTAGCACTCCTAAAGGTTCATAAAGCTTGACGATTTTTCACCACTAAATAATCAACTTCAACTTTGGAAGTCTAATCTTAACATAAATAATTAATTACCTTTAAAGCAAACATGCCAAATAAGGAAGATCCTTTGAGTGCCCGGTCAATGGCGGGAGGTACATCAGGAGGCACGTTTGAAATGAACAATCCGTACAAGCCCATGCCGAATATTAACATGACAGTTCCAGCAAGATATACATCTGGACTAAGAAGAAACTTAACTTTCAGTCAGAAGAAATAGGAAGAAAATAGCAAATTTGAATCCAAGGTCGAACAAGATAGTCTCATTTACTTTTGTACTAAAGAGAAGCTAAACATTCAACTATGCTTTATAGTATAAGTGACTTGTTTGCTTTAACAACTGTAACTCACCAATAGCTTCAACTAATCGTAGAACCATTTGGCCAGAATGGATTCCTTGGACACAGCTTGTCCAGTATACTTTATACGCATCAAATATGTAGACGCATCCCTACAAAAACTTCAGCCATTGTGAGCAGATCTTTGTGAAGTTACAGACACTGAAAGCAAAGACTCATGCAAATGAGAAATAATTTAGGGTAAATTACAAAAACTACCCTAAAGTTTAGTCTAGTTATAGTAAAATCCAGTTATCTTTCAAAATTACAAATACCCCATTGACATTTGTTTCTCATTTACAAATTTCACCCTCAAGAGGGGGTATTTCTTAGACAAATACAAACCTCAAGAGAGGGTGTTTGTATTTGTAATTTTGAAAGATAACTAGAGTATTTTGTAATTAGACTAAACCTTAGGGGAAGTTTTTGTAATTATCCCAATTTTTATAGTACAATAAAAATTTCATCGACGTATATTTTGAATTAGAGGTAACACTCGCTCCAAGAGAATGAGAAGAAATGAATCTGCTTAAATATAAATTAATTTTCTCATTCTGGAATTTTTACTTGAAGCAAGTGGTGAATCAAAGCGCATAATTCATACCCCCACCGTTAAACCATGAAATCTGTGTTCTTATTCACACCTTAAAGAGCAAATATAATTTTCCATGAATTAGGAAGAAAACACTCCTAATCCTTGAATATATATAAATGGATCTATGTTATTCTGTACATACGTTTCCTATATCAAGGATACACTGCGTTCGTTGCTGTGTTAACAGCATTCTACATATAACAGTACAGACCAAGGAGACATAATGTTTATCATGCCATATTAAATCTGGAATTTTATAATCTGAAGAAATACTGCAGTAAGAACTGTGACATTCAGAATTGTGAATTTACTACTTTGATATAGATAAGACGGTGACAAACTTGATGCGTCTTGCTAGGATAAAGGATTATTTTCACCAGATAAAGCAAACATAAGTGTCACAATTCCGTAAAATTAAATGAATTCAAATGGTGAGCATCATAGTATAAAATTTAACTATCTTGTATTTTCTTAAATGATATAAATATATTTATATAAAAACTAGTAGAAAAAAGACAAGCATTCACACTCAAGGATTGAGGGACATTTCTGATCCCTACTGTTTGAGCTGATAATTTGGAATCAGATAATGTAAGGGATACGTGAAATTACATTGAGAAAGCACAGCAGAGAACCTGCTAATGAACCCCCAACGGCAAGAAGTGCCAAAAACCGAAAGTCAAATATGACCTGCACAGATAAGAAGAAATTCAACACTCTCTCACAGAAAACAGTATTCGGTAAAAAGTAGGTATATACGGTCACATTCAATTGTTGAATTACAATGAACATGAATAGCCAATGATTCAATAGAGTTTTACATTCTACACTTCTTTAGTTGTTAAATTTTATATGCTATTACATGATATCAACATTGCTTTCATTTATCAAGTGAAAGAGTAATTCTGAAAAAATTGAGAACAGTTCCATTAGCCTTTTTCAATTTTCTGAGACTTAAGGATGAACACCTATAGTTATTGCAACAAAAAAGTTGAAGATTTTTGGTCAATTAATTGATGTTGTGCATTCACTTTTACATAACAGAAATGATGAAATGCATTTTCATTCCCATTACCTCTATTCTGCTAGCATCAATGTAGATTTGCATACTACATTTTGCCCATTTATCGAATGGTTTAATAGATTACTTTTCCGTTCAAGTAATCCAAGTTTGACTAGTTAACAACCAACTCGTCCCCTAAAATAGGAATGGTTTATATGCAATCTGAATAAATGAATCAAGGAAATAATGCAAGACTAGAAGTTGCAGCAAGACACTACTAAACCACATGATCAACATATATAGAAGGGGCATAATTTCTCTTTAATTAATAGTATTACCTGTCCATATAATTCAAAAAAGTTATCAATAATAAATTAATAATTACACACTCAAAAAACAAATTCTATACTATATAGTTTCAACTACACTGAATTGAACATTTGAAGCACAAATCATGAATTATATATAGATTTTTAAAGTCACAAAAGGGACTCTCTTAACTATAAATTCACAAAAGAAATTTACAGCTAAACCACTAAAGGATTTCACATACCTTCTCAATGGTAGACTCAGTAGACTGTACAAATCGCACGACCGGGTTGTTTCCATTCTGATTTACCAGCGCATAATTGTACGGCTTCGAGGACTCAACAGAGAACCCTTTGAAGACGTCCCTTTGGGGATACACCAAAATTTCCAGTTTTCGTGGCTGATGAACAAGATTCATGAGAAGAAGAAGAAGAAGGGTTTAAAGAAGCCACTAAAGGTGAATTTTTTATGGCAATTTTTCTGGCAGATATACAGAGGGATAGGAGGTTGGCTGAAACTGAAGATGAGAGCATAGCCATTGAAGATACATACAGTTGAAGGAAAAGAAGAAAAGAACTAAGATTTTTTTTTTTTCCGAAGTATAGTGGAAATATTTGTGGGAGGGACTATAATAACAAGGAAAAGTCCATGGATTTCTCAATCAGTTTAATGGCGGGTAGTGGAGTTGAACCAACGTTAGCAGTGACTTTTGCTGTCTGCCTCACTTCACAGAATCACAAGCATCAACTGACGATGCGTATCAATGATGGGATATGCAGAAGAATGTCATCCACGTTAGGAATATATTTGTTCGATTCTTATACGTTCAACTTTTATCCCATCAAACCATTATGGTGGTAGGGGGAGAGTACTGCTTCCAATTTACTTCTTGTAATAGTTTGTAATAAAATTGATTGTGAAATGTTTAATAATTATCTCATTTTTTTATTATTCTTATTATTATTATTATTATTATTATTATTATTATTATTATTATTATTATTATCATTGTCAAAGAAGAAGTTGTATTCAATAAAAATGACGCTATTTGTACCTAAATCTTCTATAGAAAACTCTCTTTATTTACATAATTGTCATCAATTTAAGGAAAAAACATTTAAGTACCCACTATGGATAGTGGGTACTTTTTTCTACCCATAAACATAAGAAAACTATTTTCTATCCAAATTGATAAAATCGCCACTCCTTTAAGTTGGGTTTTTTTTTTTTATTTTGAAACTGAAGTAATTATTAGAGCCATTGAAAACCGTATAACATCAATTGGAAGCCGCATACAACCCTCATGTACATATACTATTCATTACACACACTCCAAGACAAAAGGTACATAAAGAAAATAACAAAAGAAAACATTTGCATGGGTTTATGGCCTTTTATTAGTAAATCAGAGTGTATTACACTTGCAATTGGTAAAAAAATCAAGTAATCTTGTAACAAAACTAAATAGAACATAGAGTGGCACGACATGCAACTAAGTGGCACAATACGGCATGATATGCACGAAATGGCACGATATGTAGCACGATATTGACACGTTATTATTTTTATCATGCCATATCGTGCCTCTTTTGTGGCACGATATGGCACGATATGAACAAAAACCTAAAACCTTATTGTGTCAATTTATGCACGATATCGTGCTTTTATCGTGTCATATCGTGCAATCAAGTGTGAAACACCTGTTTGACTAAATTGTGAACATAATATTAGACAATTTGCTCTTAGTGTTATTTGGTAACATAATATTACAGTTGAAATAAAATTTGCCTAATTTTCATCACCCGGACGTCTCGGGCATCTTCTACGGGTATGATCATCTGCTCGGCATATTCCACATTTCTTTTTACTGCGCACCTGTCTTGAAGGACCCGACTGTGTCACTGAGGCACTTCCGTTTTCATCAAGCGGCAATGACATAGTGCATTTGACGCAATTGTGGCCAGCACTCCCGCACCTTGAACAAACTTGACTCTTACATGAACGGTTACTTGATGACTCAACAGCAGAATCAACTCTACTTTGTCTAGGACGACCGACTTGTCTCGGGTTATTTTGAGGGTTGCATACTAATTCTCGCACCTCTTGTGGTAGAACCCATTCACTCGGATCAGGAACTGGTAGAATTTCACCCGCCCACATTTGTTGAAGATTTTCATTTTTATAATACTATGCAACAAATGAATAAATATTGAGGTTTGTCTTTCTGCACAAAAAAATAATAATTATGTGAAAGTATTGAACGAATTATGTGAAAATATTGATATGAATTTATTTATACCTAATCGATGCAGATGCATGGGAGCAAGGCACCACTTCATATTCAAATTCTCAACAGTTGCACGTTCTTTGGGATAAATCAACCAAATAAGTCTTTGTTCCATCTTTCACTTTGTACTTCACATTACTAAGACATTTAACATCCATTCTACGACCTATCTCAATCGCATCACTTAATCTTTTGGTTGTTTCATGTGTTAACTCTTGATCTCTTTCATTAGCAGTAGTGCGTCGTTCATAAAACCACTTTCAATAATAGTCCGAGCGCACTCAAGCACAGAACAAACAGGCAACTTTCTACTTCATAATAACCGACTATTGAAGCTCTCAACTGAGTTTGATGTCATGAACCCATAATGTCGGACAGACACTTACATCGAGACCATTTGTCTTCCCCTGCACGTTCTAACTTCTTAAACGCACCCATCTCACTAGCAACTTTTATGTTTTCAAAATACTTGTCATTATCTTCATGACGGTATGAATATGCTGCATTTCTAAACATTGCTGCTATATGTTGACCGTATTGAGCCAAATTACTCTGCAAATGATAAGTGCAAAGCCCATGTGATGCTTTTGGGTATACTACTTTTATGGCATTACTGATACCCTTGTGCTAATCAGAAATAATTAGTAGATCACGAGGGCACGTATAAGCATCTCTCAACTGTCTCAAAAACCATGTCCAGGATTCGTCATTCTCAACATCCCCAATTCCAATTGCAAGTGGGAAAATCTGTTCATTACCATCTTTTGTTACGACAACAAACAATATTCCTCGGTACTTGTCTTTAAGGTGTGTTCCATCAATCACAAAAGGGGTCGTCCATGGTTTTGGAATCCAGTGATTGATGCATGCAAAGCAAAAAACACGTACTTGAATCTATTAACATGATTTGACTTCCATCTAGTTTCCGATCCAGGATTCGTTAAAGTCAACATGTGTAAGTACGCCAGAAGTAGATTGAATGACTTGTTGCTATCTTCATATATTAACCCAAACACATGATGATTTGCACTCAGCGCAACATTATAACTCATTTTAAGCCCATGTCGTAATTCCAACTCTACCATCATATCTCTTGGCACGAGCGTAGAATGTTCCACTAGTAATCTGGATGCAAAATACACACCTACTACATTAGAATGCATTGTCATTCAAAATTAACTCACATCCATGGTGCTTGTCAAACTTTCCTACTCTCCAGATACCATCCTTTCCATATGAACTCATTCGAAAAGGGACTCGTTCATACTTGCATATCGCATAATAATGAGTCTTATACGAGCGTTCAACTCGATACTCGACTTGATTTTCAAGGTGATACATGCCCACTGTTCTAAAAATCCCCGCCTAGCCCCGATTAGTCCCCGCCTAGGCGCTAGACCCTTCTTGTCCACCTACGTTATTCTGATTAGGCCCCGCCTAACCCCGATTAGTCCCCGCCTAGGTCCTAGACCCCAGTCTGCCGCCCGACTAGCGTCTAGAGCTTTTTAGAACACTGTAATAAAATAACATGCCTAGTGCCATCTCCAATTCGGTTTTGCTCATGTATGTTGCTCCTTGGCGCAATGTACCACCAAATACTTCCAATCTAGCAGGTTCTTCGGGAGGAAGTGAAACGTGCGAGAGTGCACCAGAAATTACCCAACTTCATCGGGTACTATTGTAATTCAATTCATTGTCTCTACGGATATCTGGGTGTATGTTAGCACCTTGTTCTTCTGATACATTCTAGTTTTGGTTTTCTGAAAATACTTCTCTCGGTATGTCTCCACTCACAAAATTCCTCAAATTCAACACGTTTGTCGATCATTTTCAAATTGATTATTAGCTTCAGCAGCAGTACCAACATTACCAGCAGTGTAATTGTCACCAAAATCATCTGCATTATTATCACAGCCAGCATCAACATCAGTATTATCACAACCAAAGACGCGAGATCGGTATTACCACAACCAGCATTAAGCATCACCATCACAACCCGTATCATGATAATACTCATCTTCAGTGCTTGGCCTTATACTAGTTCCCGAACAATTGATATTTGGAACATTAACTGTAGGCGAGCATGGACCCGGATGATCAATACATGGAACATTGTTCATATGCATAAAAAGGTGCTCCACTAGACCTTACTACATGACTATATAGATTGATATGTGGTACACCATATTGTTGAAAACCAAGATGGTGCATGTAGTTGTAATTAAGCCCAATGACTGTTGAAAAATCATTCTGAGTAGTCATTAGTTGCATAAAACTTCCACTAGTGTCTTGTTGACTTTCAACGTTCTCAACTCGATTATGCCCAGACTGACTTCCCAACACATGATGCGAACTTATCTCAACCATTTTTCTTTTTAGTGTTACAAAAACAACTGGTAACTTGGTGTTTTCAAATGCACGTTCAATATCACAATCATTTTTCAACTTTAACTTCCCAATTTTGATTTCAGAAATATCTACAATAGCATGCATTACACAATCGTATATGCCCATATCGACTTCAACAACACGTAAACCTCCTCCAATATTTCAAAATAATGTATTTTGTCCGGTTCAACACATACAACTTCTTCTTCATCATTTTTATATTCTAACCCTTCCCAGTGACCCCCAAATCGAACAACAATATAGCGAGAGTTCATCTGTAGAAAGAAAATATAAAAAATATTAAAGAAGTGCCACAATATGCAAGCATAAAAAAGGCACGATATAGAGTAGCACGATATGGCATGATATAAAAATGACATTATAAGTTGTGGCACGAAATGGCACGATACACTATTATATCGTGCCACATTAAACGTACCAATGCACGATATTGTGCCTCTATAGCATGCACTACACTGATATAGTAAATGTTTGTGCATATCGTGGCACGATATACTATAATTATTGTGCAATATCATGCCACAGTAAAAAGGTTTATATCGTGCGATCTCGTATACATATCGTGCAAATATATTTGTGTACATTTCTTGTTTTTAAATTCAGAAATTTCACATTTTGTACATATCGTGCAAGTATATTCGTGTACAACTTAAATAAGGATAAGAAACTAAGAGGAGAAGCAACGTTACATTTTTTTCTTTGTCTGGTGCGATTTTGTGTAGATGAAAGAGTCCAAAACAAACTTCTTGTTATTTTGTGAAGAAGATAGAGTAGAGAAAGTAAAAAATAGAAAGTTGGAGGATAGAAGCATGTATGTATTTAACATAAGAGAAAATACCTACTTTACCTACTTTAAGGCTTGCATTTAAAATATCAAGGGTATTTGGGTAAAAGAACAAAAAAAAAGTGGTAGAAAACTTAGTTTTTATCTCACGTGTCGTAAAAAGTCTTTGTCCTATCCCAAGTGGGTATGTTCACTTGGTTTTATACCATTGATTTGGGCTTCCTGACTTGAGTTTTGTGTCGTTTTGAGTATTTTGAGTCATTTGAGTAGCCAAGCCATGTTGAGAGCCAACTATATTGAGTTTATAGTCATAGTAATGAATTGTGTATCAAAAGAAGTACAAACGAGCAAACAACGAGAGATTGATTTGAAGAAACGCCCAAACGCGTCGAAATTTCCATCACAATAACTGTTTCGTATTTTGGCCATAACTCTCTCTACAAAATTGATATTGAGATGATTCAAGTGGATATGGAAAGATAAGAGATAGAGATAAAACTTTGATGAAGGGCTCAAAATCAAATTCGGATTGTGTTGGGCGCTAAAACCGTGCGGCGGCTGCTAGCTGCGCCAACCTAGCGCTGCAGTGCCGATCAGGCTTTTCACCCCCAAAATTAAAGTTGGGCTGCTGCCTCTTTTTGTGCGTATGACATGGTTGGGCACCGCAGTTGCCCCTGGGCAGAATTTCCTATGTTCCTCCACCTTTTTCTTGAACTTTTGAGGGGCTATAAAGGGAAGATGGGAGCCTTGATCTAGGGTATGAAGAAAAGGCTGGAATACACCCAAGAACACAAGAAACACATCAACTTCATCAAGGAAGAACCAAGGGAAGAATCGGGTCAAATCGGAGCTTGAGGATTGAAGATTAATCGAGAGATTATCCATTTCCCTAAGTTTTCTCATTCTTTGTGCTTTAATCTTTCATTTTAGCTTGTCATCAATATGAACAATTTGTTTATGAGTTGTTTATTTGTAATGAGTAGCTAAACTTCTTGTGATTTCCGGATTTTGGAAGTAGATTAATTGAACTCTTGTTGAATGTTTTAATCTTAATTGAAGTTATTGTCTTGAAGCCTATTTGAGTACTTTGTTCTTATTCTTGTTTTATCATTTGGCCAATGATTTAGCATGTTTGATATATTGATTCATAATTCGAGAGATGAATTTCAATATTAGATCTTGAGTACTTGACATGAATATTTGCACAATCGAGAGGTTTGTGAATATTTGTGAGGATATATGATCTTTTGTGCATTTGGGAGTTGTGTATCTTATGTTGAGTAGAGATGCTAGCATAAATATTTCAATCTACACTTTATATACATCTCGAGATGGAGGATAAAATACCGTTGTGATCATTAGGTGTAGTGATAATAACTTTGACTTTGATTAAATCGGATAACAAGAGGAATATTAATTGAAACCATAACCCGGAATCCATTTCATTCCCTTGATAATTTCATTATTCTTAGTATCTTGTGTTTTTGTGGTTAATCTTATCTTTACTTCTACTACAATTATCAAATTAAATAAAAATAAGACTATCTTAGTTCAATACTTAGCGCATAAATTTATTAGTCTCCGTGGATACGACCTTGCTTACCCTATTCTATAAACTACACCGTACACTTGCGGTGAAGCTAAAAATAAGGCGAACAAGTTTTTGGCGCCGTTGCTGGGGACTAATACAATTTTTGGTGCTAATATTGCGATAAATATAATTATTTTTAATTTAGACATTTTTTTATTTCATTTTTGTTTTGTAAATTCTACCTCTACAATGTTTGATTTGTTTCTTTGAGTTTGTGCAGGTAGTACACGAACACTCGCTCGAATGGAGAAAGTCAATTACTTCAATAACTGGAATTCTTACAGTTATTGGAATAATCCTACTCCTACGTGCTACTATCTAGATTGGGGGAATCACGGAGATTTTTTATATGCTAACACGGAGAATGTGATTCAACTGCCATCAAGCTTCAATTTAACAAATGGATTTACTAATGCGGAAGGTAAACCATCTTTAGAAGAAGCCCTCACCTCGTTAATGAGTCAAACAAGTTTGTTCATGAGCGAGACGAGGGACCGCTTTACACGTGATGAAGCAAATAAGGACAAGTTAGAGTTACAACCGACACGGTTGGCGAAGACGATGAAAAATCTCGAGGCTCAAATTGGCCAATTAGTCGCTATTTTTGGTGAACAACAACAAAAGAGCCGCTTTTGAGCACCACCGAAGTCAACTCGAAGGAACAATGTAGTGTCATTCATCAAAGGAGTGGTATCGAATACGAGGAGCCGAAAATCCTGGAAAAGCAAGAAAGTTCGGAACCAAACACGGATTGTGTGTCTATGCACTTTCAGCTCGTGTGTGGTACCGAAAAGGAGCAAAAACAGGACAAGGAACACACGAATCATGTGTGTACGCCCGTCTGCGGCAAATACAGCGTGCAAGATATCATAAGAAAACTATTCCGAGAATGAGACGAGCACAAACTATGCGTATGCACACGAACAATATGCGCGTAATTCAAATCAAAGTGTTCCAACACCAGGAGTCCACTACTTTCTTGGAAATCCTAATTATGCATTACTAGATGCAAACAATGCAAAAATGGTTCTTGACCATGACCCAAAGCAGCTAATATATGCATTCAAATGTGGTACAAAAAGAAATTAACAAAGCGTCGAGCTAAAGACGTTAAATATAGCGCTTGTTGGGAGGCAACCCAACGGTTTGTGGTGTGATTTTTGTTTTTGTTTGTTTTCTTAAAAAAAAAAGAAAATTACCTGATTTTACTTCGCAGCCATGCACGGGCAGGGCGTGCGTTAGGCGCATGGCCCGTGCGGAGGAGACGCGCCCGAGGAGGGTGGGCCACGAACCGCCGCCACCCCCACAATAAATCAGGTCCAATCCACACAAGTTTATATTGAAATTCTATATTCTCTTACGTGCGATATAATTTCATTTAAGTTTGGGGGAGAGATAGTTATTTTGATATGAAATGTGTGGATATATTAAAAAAATTGTGCATTTTGTGTTTTCATATAGTTGCATGTAAAGCATTTTAGGTTGCATTTGCATTAGAAGCACGTTTATAGTTTTAGCATGTTTATTGTTTTCATAGATTTTAAGGAGTGAGTTGACCAGTGTCGACGAGACTTGACGCTTATATTTTTGAAAAATTTGTATTGTTTTGATTGGGTGTTGAGTATGAGTTGATTGAGCCATGAATAGATGATATTGAGCATGTGGATATTGAAAGCATAGTTTGATGCTTTTGAATTACGTATTTGCAAGTCCGTGAGCTTTTGAACCTTTATGCTTTCACAATATGCGTCTTGTTGATGATTTGAGTGTTTCATTCATGTTGTTAGAATTCTAGAACTTGCTCGGTATCTCTGTCAAGGTCACGTGTTGTATGCGAAATGTGAAAATGATCAAAGGCCATTTTTGTTAGCCCTTCAAGCCTTTTTGCTTACCCAATGATGATATTGAAATCCCTAGTTAGCCAACTTGAGCCTATTGCCTAATTTTTGATAGCCACAATTCAAGCCTTTAACTTGATAAATCTTTTACCCAAAACTTGAGCGTATAACATTGAGTAAAGGGATTGAATAAGGGTGAATGGGTGAAATCAAAATTTTAGAAGATGGTGTTAGAGTTGGTTGATGGGAACAAAAAGTAAGAAAAGGAGGAGAAATAAAGTGTTGAAAACTCGTATAAATGTCGGAAAAAATCAACTTTGTAAATGAGTTTCATTTAAATGAACTTGGGGGCTAAGGATTGTAATTTGAGGTGATTCTCAAAAGAAAGAAAGGAGATGGAGATAAGAGGAGTTGATGAAAATGAGAGATGATTTGAGTAGCATATTGAGCTTTAATGTAGATGATTTATATGTTCACCGGCTATACGCTCGAGTTTGAGTCACTCTATCCATATTTTCCTACCCTAACCAAAGAACCTTCATTACAACCAAAGAAAAAGTCCTTTTTGATTCACAAATTACATACATTCTAGTGGCGGAGATATGAGACAAATTGCAAGCCTATGGTAATTTTGCGACATTGAATTGATTTGAGCGTAAACACGTCCTATATTCATTCGAGATGAGAGTATACACTTGATCTTTGAGAGACGTGATTCTTAGCATTTACCATGGTTTCCTTGATGTATGCTCTATGTTAGATGTTTGAGGCTTGGTTGATTCGTTGCTTGACACCTATGATGAACAATACGAATTTTATGGAGTTATTATGCGTTCTACTTTTCATTACTCCCAGTCATGTTTTATCTTGTTTTTAAAAGTGTTGACCGAGACGGCCAACAGTTTAAGTTTGGGGGTATTTGTTCACTTGGTTTTATACCATTGATTTGGGCTTCTTAGACTTGAGTTTTGTGTTGTTTTTGAGTATTTTGAGTCATTTGAGTAGCCAAGCCATGTTGAGAGCCAACTATATTGAGTTTATAGTCATAGTAATGAATTGTGTATCAAAAGAAGTACAAACGAGCAAACAACGAGAGATTAATTTGAAGAAACGTCCAAACGCGTCCTCCGAAATTTCCATCACGGCAGCATTTCGTATTTTGGCCATACCTCTCTCTACAAAATTGATATTGAGATGTTTCACATGGCTATGGAAAGCTAAGAGATAGAGCTACAACTTTGATGAAGGGCTCAAAATCAAATTTGGACTGTGTTGGGCGCTAACACCGTGCAGGCGCTGCAGCGCCCGTCACCTAGCGCTGCAGCGCCCGATACAGGGCTTTTCACCCCCAAAATTAAAGTTGGTCGCTGCAGAGCCCAACGCCCGCGCTACCGCAGCGGGCGGGTTTTTGTGCGTATGACATGGTGCGGCGCTGTTTGATACATGTTTTTATCTTAATTTTGATGATTTTATTTTGTCACCAAAACAATGTTTTTAAAAGGTTGTCCAAATACTCCTAAATGATTTAAAATGGTTTTAATATTTTCCGGAGTATTTCCTCAAGTTTATTTTCAATAATATTGGACAACACTTTTAATGACTTTATGTCAATGGGTTTTTACTTCTAAACAAAGTTCCTAAATGTTGTTTAAATACTTCCGATTGGTTTAAAATATTTTTACTAAAGTTTCGGAGTATTTCTTGGGTTTTATTTTTGACAAAAATTGGACAACTTTTAAATGTCTCGAGGTCGATCGGTCGCCCCTATAGGGCAACCCGTGCACGAAGATGAGTTTGGAACAAAAATGAGACAGAAGTGAAAACGGTCGTCGACCGGCCGCTTCGGGCGTCGACCGGTCGGTCGACGGCCGCCCAGTGGGTCGACCAGGTACAAACGTTCGTTTGAAACAGAACAAACCTTCCTTGTTTTTTGATTGAGGGGACGGTTGAAAAACAAGGGTCGGTCGACCGGTCAAAGCCTATGTCGACCGGCCGCCTTGTTATTTTCAACACGTTCTTCAAATCTCTTATTTGTCTTGCGACGGTGTCGCCCGTGTTTGACAAAAAAAATATGACCGTTTGACAAAGAGACACATTTCCTTAAATTGTGGGATTGATTTATAACAACTATATTCTTGATTTTAATTGTATTTTTCTCAGTAGATTTTCAATCCCCAGGAGGAGCCTATGCCTCGATCAATCATCTCCTATAAATAGAGGAAGTTTTGGAGCAACAAATATAACAATTGAGATACAACACAACAAGATACACTTCAAGCAAATATTTGTTCTTCATTGTTATTATTCTTGTTGTAATTTTGCCTAGCTTTTCACTTTCACATCCTTGAGGTCTAGGCTATTCTTGATTACATTTTGCACTCAAATTGTAATATTCATTATTGAGTTGTAATCTTGATTTTTGGCTATCATTAAAACACAAGATATCCTTGTGAGTGTTCTTGTGGTAAGAGCACACTTGGATGATCTAGGTGATAGGTGCAAGAAGATTGTGGTGATCTTCTTATTGAGGTGTTGAAGAATTTGGTATTCTTCAAGGTTAAAGATTGTGGTAATCTTCACAAGGTGCCGTTGAAGGAAGATTGTGGTGATCTTCAAAGGAGATTGTGGTAATCTCCAAAGGTGTTGTTGAAGAAGAGTGTGGTGCTCTTCAAGGTGTTGTAAGTTGGATTTGTATTAATTTTGGTAATTAATAAAATTCTTTTTCTTTTGAAATCCATTCCGGATATCTTTGGGGTGGTAGAGGATTAGGCCCTAGGTGGGTTGAACCTCTATAAATCGACATGTGTTGTTTACATTCCGCACCTTTATCATTGTGTTTGAGCATTTGGTTCAAAAAAGAGGGCGAAATCGAAAAGATGGAGATAATCTATTCACCCTCCCTCTAGATTATCGTAGCCGCTTGGACTTACAAGTGGTATCGAGCCAAACTCTTTGGCAAGCTCGTTTCACATCGCGAGTGAAGAGGAACGATCGTCGGCTCTGAACGGCTCATCTTACCGCACATCCACCACTATGCCACCACTATTTGATTCCAAAAATTTTACTTTTTGGAAAGAAAGGATGGAATGCTCTAATTATTGTTGGAGACCTAAAAGTCTCAAAGCTAATCCTAAAGGACCCAAACATTTGAGGGTACCACAAAATAATGTTTTATTAGGTATCCGTGAAATAATAATCGAAGAAAATTCATATCCAAGAAGGCATCAAATGACCATTTCATTTGATCAAAGAAGGAGAAACCATTCTCAACAAAACCAATTTCCAAGAAGAGGGCACAATCAAAAATGGGAAGAACACAATCCTTGAAATGGCAAAGACATCATCAACAAGATGATTTTCAAAGAAGAAGAGACTTTCAACAATGGGAAAGCAACAAACCTTGAAATGGAGTAATCAAAGAAGTCATCATCAACAAAGTGACTTCACAAGGGGAAGATATCATCAACAATGGGAAAGACACAACCCATGGAAACGGCGTAATTGGTAAATCGTATCTCCCCATTTATATATGCATTTTATTTTAATCCTATGCATCTTCTTATTTGTGTCTTAATTGCAAAATGAGTTCTCAAGTATTTAATTTTAATTTAGGTCTTCAATATATTTGTGAGTTTCAAAATTCTTAAAAGAAGACCTTGCATGATATTTCCAAAACTCTTGAGCATTTAATTATACTTGTGGTTTATTATCTCTTATGAATTTTTATAGCATAAGTATTTTTTTTGATATCTCCTATCACTTGCCTACACTTGTGTGTTTGTGCAAATTTTGTTTAAGGACTGTGTAGGATATATATATCTCATATTCATTGGCTATTTCGTCATCAAGTTTCTTAAACTATCGAGGTATGTTCATTCGTATTTTTCTTAGAACTCGATATTATGCTTATTCACATATCTTTCAAGATATTTCATTTTAACCCCTTAAGTGCCCCTAAATGATTATGCAAATTTTTCTTAAAAGGGCACTACTCGCTTAATCTCGTTTTTCTCGAATATATGTTTTCCCGAAACTCGTATTTGTTGGACTTGGTCCAAAATTATCTTTTGCAAAGTTTTAAAACTTTTGGGGTGAAAAATCGAATTTTGAAAAATTCTCGTGAAAGAAAAATTGCGCTGATTGGGGCGGTCAAAGCGGGCGACCCCGATCATACGCCCGCGTCGCCGACGGCCGCCCCCACCTCGACCGGCCGCCAGTTAATTTTACAAGTTTAAAACTCTCGCCTTCGTTCTAAACAGACGCAGAAATCTCAAACCCTTCCCACAACAGCGATAATCACCCCCTTTTCATAAGTTCTTCTATTCTTCATCAATTTTCACTATTCTTGTTGCTAATCCACTTCTTTTTGCAAGAACTTCACATATATGGCACCTCCAAGAAATTCCACCGAACGAAATCCTCAAAAGAGGAGAAGGAGGCAAAGGGGAGAATCTTCCTCCAACCCCCAACTAGATGATATTCCACAAGGAGATTATCAAAATCGGCTTACGGAAGAGGAGATTGTCGAATTAAGAGTCGGGGTTTCAAAATCGAGCATTCATTGGGACTCTAGTAAGTTATCACTCCTTTACGAGCCTCCCTCTAGAGCTAATAGATTTCGATTTCTAAATAAACTTGCGGAGGAGCATTATGAGAATATTGGATTGAATGATAGGAAAATTGAGTGCACTCGTATGGTTCGATTTCAAGCATTTCATGATGAATTTCCGGATATTAGGGCTTTTTTTGAAATTCAAGGATGGGTTTCACTTTGGGATAATCCGTGTTTGCATTATGATAACGAGCTTATAAAACTCTTTTATGCAAATATGTGGATTGTTGATGCTACGGTAGATAATCCGTTGGAACTTCACACATTTGTTAATGGTAGGCATTTTTCATGGACATTGGCCGATATTTGTAATCACTTTAACGTCTTAGAATGATGGAGTGGTCAATGTGGATTGCGCTCATTGGGATGATAACATTTTCGGTGTTTCACTAGATGATGTGAAAACCTTTTTAGGAGTATATCCCGAAGTGACATACTCGGCAATGCCGCCTAACTATCGGATTATATCTATCATTTGCTCCTATTGTGTTTGTGGAAAGGAAATAAAACTTCCGAGTAATCTCGAACTCTTTCTCACCTATAAGATTGTTCGAGGAGAAAGAGTAAACTATGGGGCAATTTTTGTATATTGTTTGTCGGAATCTAGAAAGCTTACCAAGAAAAAATATACTTTGGGTAATTTGATTTGCCGACTTTTATACTTATCGGGATACCCGGAAAATGAAATGAATACCGAAATTCGTCACAATGATTTTGATAATGCCAACATTCTACAAATGGTAAGAATGAGACGACATTTACCACTGGTTCCTACCAAAGCCGCTAGGGGACGTGCCCGACATCAACAACAACCTCGGGATGATTTCTTTGGAAGATGTGAGTTTGACGAACAAAGAGATGATGAAGAAGAGAATGTGGGGAATGAAGAGGAAAATGAAGAAGAGAATGTGGGAAATGAACAAGAAATTAGGGAGGAAGATAATGAGGAAGGAGATGAAGACGAGTCGGATGTTGAAGATTTAAATCTCAAAGAGAGAATGGCAAAAGTTGAAAGAGATACATTTAGAGATGTAGCCTCTCTTAGAAAAGAGCTCCGGGTTGTGAAGAAAGAAAACTCTAGTTTGAAAAAGTCAATCGGTAAATTGAAGAAATTTATCAAAGATCTTATTCCCGGAACTTGCTTCTCCTCGGACGAAGAATGATGTCCCCACCCCTTTATTTTTTAGCACTTTATTCATGTTGTTTTCATGAACTATCTTGTAAAACTCTTTTGCACTAATGAGATTTGCGTGTTTTCTTGAAAGGGTTAAAATTGCGAGTTGATTATGACTTGTGGATGATCATGGAGTATTTGATGGTAAAAATACTCTTATATGGCATTGTTTGATAATTGGTATGAAGTACTTGATGGTAAAAGTGCTTCTTTTAATGCTTTGATCATTATGCTTAGATGGATATGTTGGAACATTTGATATATCATACATGTATTGTTTAAGGCATGACTTGTATTACTTGATGGATGCTCTAATTTTTGGCATTTGTAATGTCTTGATCCTTTTTGGCTTATATTATCTCAATTGAGTTGAACCCTTGAGAATCTATTTGTTGAGCCTCTTATTTGATGGACAAATGTTGCATATTTTGCATATGATCTTATTGAGCTTTGAAATGAGGATGATTGATGATGATATGAAAACTTTTTGGCTTGAAACATTTTCAAGGGCTATATACAACCACTTTTATTTTTTACGCACACAAAGTGTTCGATGAAATGTTACAATGAAATTTTCAACTTCTACATGAGTCTCTTGCTTCCAAATGTCTTAAAATCTTTTTTGAGATCATGTTTTTAGCTAACAAATGAGCTTTTGGATTTCTTATGATACATTTCTCCAATTTTTCCTTGGATTTTTTTTTAACTTAAGTTGCTCAACGGTTGATAAACCGTCCTTTTGGTGCACTTTGATGTCATTATATGAGCTTTCTATCATCCTAACATTCTTTTTGATGATTCCAAAGGGGGAGAAACAGGAAATTGGCTCATTAGCTCAAAGAAGCTAATAAAAGCTTGTTATAAAAGCTATAAGCTATGGCTCATAAAAGCCATAAGTTGTGATTCATTTTTAGTCCAATGGTTGCTTGATGGACTTATATAATTGTTTAATGATGTTTTGTGACAGGGGGAGCTTATAAGCTCTTGAACAAAATGTAAAAGCTAAGTTGTTAGCTTATGGAAAATTGCTTTTACATTATTCTTGATGTGCTTGTTGATAGGGGGAGCTTGTACTTATTATTGAATATATTTACTCCCCTACTTGGTTGCTTTTATATTTTGGAAATTTTGGTTGCCTCCAAACGGTCAAATGTTTTTACCGGAAAATCCTTTCTAAAATTGTCTCTTAGTTTGTGTAAAAATTGTTTTGGTTTGTAATCATCAAAAAGGGAAGATTGTTTGATACATGTTTTTATCTTAATTTTGATGATTTTATTTTGTCACCAAAACAATATTTTTAAAAGGTTGTCCAAATACTCCTAAATGATTTAAAATGGTTTTAATATTTTCCTGGAGTATTTCCTAAAGTTTATTTTCAATAATATTGGACAACACTTTTAATGACTTTATGTCAATGGGTTTTAACTTCTAAACAAGGTTCCTAAATGTTGTCTAAATACTTCCGATTGGTTTAAAATATTTTTACTAAAGTTTCGGAGTATTTCTTGGGTTTTATTTTCGACAAAAATTGGACAATTTTTTAAATCTCGAGGTCGACCGGCCGCCCTATAGGCAACCCGTACTGAAGATGAGTTTGAACAAAAAATGAGACAGAAGTGAAAAACGGTCAGGTTGACCGTCGCTCCGGCGTCGACGGCCGGCCGACCGGCCGCCTGTCGGTCGACGGTACTGAACGTTTCGTTTGAAACAGAACAAACCTTCCTTATTTTTGATTGAGGGGACCGGTTGAAACAGTGGTCGACCGGTCAAAGCCTATGTCGATCGGTCCCCTGTTGTTATTTTCAACACGTTCTTCAAATCTCTTATTTGTATGCGCGACCGTCGCCTGTGGTTTGACAAGAAAAATATGACCGTTTGACACGAGACACATTTCCTTAAATTGTGGGATTGATTTATAACGGCTATATTCTTGATTTTAATTGTATTTTTCTCAGAGATTTTCAATCCCCAAGAGGAGCCTATGCCTGATCAATCATCTCCTATAAATAGAGGAAGTTTTGGAGTAACAAATATAACAATTGAGATACAACACAACAAGATACACTTCAAGCAAATATTTGTTCTTCATTGTTATTATTCTTGTTGTAATTTTGCCTAGCTTTTCACTTTCACATCCTTGAGGTCTAGGCTATTCTTGATTACACTTTGCACTCAAATTGTAATATTCATTATTGAGTTGTAATCTTGATTTTTGGTTATCATTCAAACACAAGATATCCTTGTGAGTGTTCTTGTGGTAAGAGCACACTTGGATGATCTAGGTGATAGGTGCAAGAAGATTGTGGTGATCTTCTTATTGAGGTGTTGAAGAATTTGGTATTCTTCAAGGTTGAAGATTGTGGTAATCTTCACAAGGTGCCGTCGAAGGAAGATTGTGGTGATCTTCAAAGGAGATTGTGGTAATCTCTAAAGGTGTTGTTGAATAAGAGTGTGGTGCTCTTCAAGGTGTTGTAAGTTGAATTTGTATTAATTTTGGTAATTAATAAAATTCTTTTTCTTTTTGAAATCCATCCCTGGATATCTTTGGGGTGGTAGAGGATTAGGCCCTAGGTGGGTTGAACCTCTATAAATCGACGTGTGTTGTTTACATTCCGCACCTTTATCATTGTGTTTGAGCATTTGGTTCGAAAAAGAGGGCGAAATCGAAAAGATGGAGATAATGTATTCACCCCCTTCTAGATTATCGTAGCCGCTTGGACTTACACGCCCGGGCGGAATTTCCTATTTTCCTCCACCTTTTTCTTGAACTTTTGAGGGGCTATTAAGGGAAGATGGGAGCCTTGATCTAGGGTATGAAGAAAAGGCTGAGAATACACCCAAGAACACAATAAACACATCAACTTCATCAAGGAAGAACCAAGGGAAGAATCGGGTCAAATCGAGCTTGAGGATTAAAGATTAATCGAGAGATTATCCATTTCCTAAGTTTTCTCATTCTTTGTGCTTTAATCTTTCATTTTAGCTTGTCATGAATATGAACAATTTGTTTATGAGTTGTTTATTTGTAATGAGTAGCTAAACTTCTTGTGATTTTCGGGTTTTGGAAGTAGATTAATTGAACTCTTGTTGAATGTTTTAATCTTAATTGAAGTTATTGTCTTGAAGCCTATTTGAGTACTTTGTTCTTATTCTTGTTTTATCATTTGGCCAATGATTTAGCATGTTTGATATATTGATTCATAATTCGAGAGATGAGTTTCAATATTAGATCTTGAGTACTTGACATGAATATTTGCATAATCGAGAGGTTTGTGAATATTTGTGAGGATATATGATCTTTTGTGCATTTGGGAGTTGTGTATCTTATGTTGAGTAGAGATGCTAGCATAAATATTTCAATCTACACTTTATATACATCTCGAGATGGAGGATAAAATACCGTTGTGATCATTAGGTGTAGTGATAATAACTTTGACTTTGATTAAATCGGATAACAAGAGGAATATTAATTAAAACCATAACCCGGGAATCCATTTCATTCCCTTGATAATTTCATTATTCTTAGTATCTTGTGTTTTTGTGGTTAATCTTGTCTTTACTTCTACTACAATTATCAAATTAAATAAAAATAAGACTATCTTAGTTCAATACTTAGCGCATAAATTTATTAGTCTCCGTGGATACGACCTTGCTTACCCTATTCTATAAACTACACCGTACACTTGCGGTGAAGCTAAAAATAAGGCGAACAGGGTATTTCCCATAATTTGCTCTCAATTTAACTGCACAAAGACAAACTCGACATCCAGTTATTGTAACTCGACATCCAGTTCTCTCACTTATTATAACCCAGTTATTTTGTTTTTTTCTCCAAAAAAATCTGAATTCAAATAACTTTTTCGTTTTAAATCCGTTTTGCATGTATCATATATCAAATTAATACTCTTTCCGATATCTATAATCAACACCAATATTGCATATTTAAAAACGAAAATACAGATTTGATTTTTTAAAAAGCTTG
Source organism: Rehmannia glutinosa (assembly GCA_016081115.2). Taxonomy (NCBI): domain Eukaryota; kingdom Viridiplantae; phylum Streptophyta; class Magnoliopsida; order Lamiales; family Orobanchaceae; genus Rehmannia; species Rehmannia glutinosa. The sequence goes on along the minus strand of JABTTQ020003001.1, from coordinate 24,087 downwards.
AAAGAAAGAGTAAGAGAATGCATATAGATAAGTGAAAGAGAGATAAATAGACCAAATATCAAACAAACATGCTAGAAGGGTATGAATGTCATTTGCTTGACTAAAATGGCTAAAAAAGATGTGTTTACAAAAGATGACTAGCTTCATTTTTACATTTTGAAAAAGGCCATTTTGACCCATTTCCACATGTAAAAAACTACAATGTCTTTAGTTCTTGATGGCACGATGGTACCCACATATCTCAGTTTAAAACACTATTTCCATAAGAGGAGAAAACATAAAAGCAAAAAATAAACAAATAAAGAAAGCAAAGAAATGAATATTCTCCCCATCGTTTATTGGAGGATGGGAAGAAAGCGATGGGTTTTTTGGGTTGTGGTTTGGAGTTTTTCCCCAAATTATCTCAAGTGCTAGTAGTAATGATTCACCAAATTGTTTAAATGGAATTGGTACATAAATTATAATTTATAAAATCAATTGTATTGTGTTATGTGGTTTGATAGCAATTTAGGATTCAAACAAATCCAACTCTACCACAATAGTATACATAAATTTACCAGTGGGCCGGTTTTTTAGCCCTTTTGAACAAACAAAAATATTTTTTAGCCATTTTTTTAAACACATGTTTTAGCCATTTTTTAGAGTGAAATTCCAAAATTACCCTTTGTTTCTTACAAGTCATTTTCGAGTCAAGCCAAATTCATTGGCCATGAATTTTAACTAGGATAAGAACGAGCGCGGTTTGGCCAAACTCGGGACCCGCCCCACTAAGGAAAATTAAGACCCGGACCCGTCCCACCCGCCTCAAAACCCAACGGGATGGGTCTAGACCCGCCAATATATTTTTTAATTTATAATAAATTTTTTGTATTTGTGGTCAAATTTTTAAAAGCAATCAAATGTCAATAGGTCAAAAAAATAAATAAATGTGATTGTGAAACTTATTATAACTATTTTTTACAACTATTTAGCTAAAGGATCTTGCAATAGTACTCAACTAATACTCAAAATCAATATTCAAAGTAGAATATTACAAGATGTTATATTAGTAAATTAAAATCAATAAACACTCAAATCTAAAAGTACATAATGCAATAATATCTCAATACATATTTAAATATAATAAAATTTTAAATAGCGGGCCGGGTCCTATGGACCGGGGACCCACCCCGGACCCGGGTGGGTTCTATAATTCTGGACCCGAGACCCGTCCCGAGACCCGTTTATGCGGGTCTAGATCCGCCCCGTCGGGGCGGGTTTGATGCGTTGCCATCCCTAATTTTAACTGTCTACATATATATAATTATGATTAGAACTTTTTTTATAATTTTTGGGAATGAATGAAAATAGTTTTGAGTAAGTTTTGGTTTTTTTCTTGAAATTAATATTTTTTCCCCAGAAAGTACTGCAACTGGAACAAAACTTAATGCAAACAAAGGCTACGATGATTATCCACAAATATGGCACAGAAAAATTTCTGAACCTTGATTTCACAGAACAATGGCTGAACCTTGATCTGCAAGGGTCAATAAACTGCGCTGACTACTACTACTAATTCAAATTAAACTCCTATTAATCTGAGTCATTTGCTTCTGTTTTTCGCTAGTTGTCACCACTACATTATAACATCAAAAATGTTATGCTTGTGCAAAGTCAACCATGGATCCTTACATTTACAGTTTCAGAAATGTGAAATGGAATCAGACCATAAAAACTGCACAACTATATTCATTCCCAGACGTTGCACTAACACAGATGTCCTCTTGTGCATTGCAAACTGTCCATCTTCACTCGCTGACTGTTCATTATGCAGCCGTTTCTACATTTCCGTTAATAGAACGAAAGACATAATACTACTCTACCTCATATTTAACACCACTTGGTGTCAACCAGTTTATCAAAGTGTGCACGGTCTGTGATGGCCATAGTCATATGATTGATGAAGCATAAGCTCTTTTATTCTCTTCATATTACTAAGACAGAACGCAAAAATGAGCACATACATTTCAAGTTACATCAATTGAGCTGACCATTGAAAGCAGCATATGACCACTTCACAGATAACACAACTATTTACCATGCCAATGTTCTCACAAAGTATCGACGCTTATATTTTTCCACAACAGCTCAGCAATTCAAACTGTACATAAGCTAAAATCATATATTTCCTATATTTCCTTTATGTTCTCAACATCTTGGTTGATGATGCTGAGGAAGAACAATCTTCCACCATCATTTTCCATCATCGAGAGACTCTGTCTCAAGCACACAAATATGGAATTTCTTGGGGACATCAAAGAACTCAAAAAGATAAGTGAATCTACTACTTCAGGGACAGAGGGACGCTTACAGTTGAACATAGTAAAATAAATTCTACGACTTCAAAATCAAAAATTCCTGAAAACAAACTAAAATCTCCTACACATATTTACAAAACCGACAAATAATTACAAGTCTCGCGCTTAGAGATTTGAATATACCAGAAAGATCAACCCAATTCTTGCTTCATGAAAGAACCTACATCACTTCATTTACTTTTGACTGGCAGTTGCAATGCTGATACTTCTACCAAATTGATAAGAGAAGTTCGGTTAAACTTGAATATTGGACCATAACGACTCCTTTTCAATTAAACATACTGCACTGCATCAATAGCATTGTTATTGAACATCTGAAACCAAAGAAGATTAATCAGGGGAAGAAGAACAAGCCACAGATCAATTGTTGTTCATAACAACTTCTACTTGATTCAACAACATTTGACTTAGACAATAATCACAAAGCTCAGTCCACGCATTTGTGCATCACACGACAATAAAGCCCAAATCCTCTCCCAAATACATAATAATAAATTCATTGAGGTTGATTGGACGAAGTCATTGAATTTCAAAACCTTGGAAGTTACTTTTGGAGTCATTTTTTAGGATTTCAAATTCATCCGAGATGGATTCATTAGAAATCCTTCCCCCAAATCCTCTCCCCAAATCCAAATTCTCCAATCCAAATGCAACATAAGGTGGATGAATTTGAAAGACAGATATTTTCATAACATTCTGCTGAAAAATATAAGTTTAAAAGACACAGATGAGCATGCAGTTTTTTTTTTACATTCACACATATCCAAATTAATGCGAAATATAATAAGCTTCATATTCAGTAAATAACAAAAACGAAACCAGATAAGGTAAACGATAAACATCGCCAGCATAGTATAAACCATATTCAAATATTCTACAAGAGAATGGAGAAAAAGAAGATTTTTCGAACAACAAAACAATCTCTCTCCGTCTCTTCCCCTTCTCTTAATTTCTCATTTCACAACTCAAAAGACCACACGGAACTGAGGCGCGTCCGAGCCACTCGCCGGCAAAATCTCCCATCGGCAGGGCTCGATTTCTTCGGAGACGGGGCAGTACCCAGCCAGCGTCACCTTATCGGCGGAGGCCGCCACCGAACCGAACTCGAAAACTGAGACATCAGCTACGGGCGGTCTTCGAACCTCCACCGCACCGTTCATGCCCGGAACCTCCACGGATTCAGGTTTCGGGTCGGGCCTGGAGGTCGGAGCCGGTTCTTCCTTTTTAGTGTTGTTATTGCCTCTGCTGAACCAAGATAGAATTCCCATGGCTAATCAGTAGGGTTTTGCGTTATCCGATGTCCCAGAGTTTTTCTGCAGTGGAATTGTTTATATCGATGAAATGACTTGAATGTCCTTGCCTTGGCTCCAATTTCTTGTGGGCCATCAATTCACAAAAGCCCGACTAAATATAAAAAGAATTCAAGCCCAATTAAAAGAACATCTAGATATACTATGGGTTCGTTTTTTTTTTTTTTTTTTAATCAAAATAACACCCCTTTTGGCGGGGGATTGGCGTGATCCCTACCGTATATCAAATAATCAAGTCATACAATGTCATGCCCATATAAGGCTGGAGAAAATCAAATAACAAGTGATCTATCTTGCTTTTTGATAGGGATGGATTAATTCCCTTGGCATTTTCTTGCCTTATCCAAAGTAATTAATCAAGACTATTAAGCTGTTTGGTTTTGTAATTGTGTTGTTTGATATCAAGCCCAATATATAATAACTTGTTTGGTTGCCTATATTACTAACATGCAAAAATGCTCTTTTTACCAATGTGTCCTCTATTTTATATTCATATTCCAACTTTACCCCTCGGAGTAAAATAGTGTGTGTCTAGGGTTTTTCACTCACCCACTTCTCAATCGTTTCACTTCAAACTCCTTCGCCCTACTTGAACGAGAGAACCATTTTCTTTCACGTTGGGATTATTGGAGGTATCCATCTCAGAAATGTGAAACCCATTAGGAAGCCACTATTTTTCTCTCATATTGGGATTATTGGAAGAGTTCTTCACGGCGTTTAGTTGATTGAAAATTGGAGGAGTTCTTCTCGGCGTTTCAGGTATGTATTGTTAAAATCATTAGTTTCCTTGTGTCATATGTCTGCATTTATTTGCAATAGTAGATATGAAGTTTGCATTTGCATCTATTTCTAGGGTTTATTTCGATTTTTTTTGGCCCAATTTCTAGGGTTTTATTCGAAGATGTCATATGCCTGTTTTTTTAGGATTTGTTATACATATTCCAGTTAGCATCTGCAATTAAAGTTAGCGTCTACAATTAAATGTGAAAACTGCAATTTTAGGATTTGTTCAAAGTTAGCATCTGATACATATTCCATATGACAAAGTTTTCTTTAGCCCAATTCTGAAACATATTCCAGTTTTCTTTTGCCCACTCTGGTATATATGCCAGACATTGTGCAAGAATTTTCAAACCCTCTGCAATTATTCATTCCTATATAAAAAAATTATTTTAGGAGAAGTTTATAATCCAGCCCTCTAATCTCATTTGTTTGCCTGTAGGAAAAGCTCATTGTTTCCCACAAAGGGAGAATTAAAAGATCACCAAAGGCAAACACATAGACCAATACAACTAGTAAGCCAAGTAAGTTGATACTGCTATGTCAATTTCATTTCATATTTAATGCTAGTGCGGTTCATGTTAATGTTATGTTGCTTGATTGTTGAATTCCCCCAATATCCTCATTATTATTCATCTAATAAGATGCTTTTTTAATGATGAACATTAGGCTTTAGTTTAAAAATTATGAATGTGTAATTGTATTGTAATTGTGTAGTGTCTCAAAGTCACTCAAATTCAACCGATCGATCTTACGGATAGAATGAACCAATAGTCAAATTCTGCTTTTGTGGTTTGGAAGCACCTTTGCGTACATCGTGGACAAAGTTAAATCTGGCCGTAGATTCTACACTTGCCCTGTATGTGTGACCTTGTTCTAAACTTTGTTTAAAAATAGAAAATTACCTTTGCATCACATATATGGAATTTACATACATATGCGGGATCGTAGGTGTGGGTTCTTTTGACCGTATGACCGTGAGATATGTAGGAGATCGGCCCAAATAATTCCAGGATTGTTGAAGACAATTAATTCACAAGAGCTCCAAATAAACCAACTCAAAAGCCGGAGAAAAATATATTTTTACCTTGCTCATCTCTTGGAGCCTGATCATTGCTATTTTAGTTGGTTCTAAGTAAAAGTTCAATTGTAGGATGCAAGAACTAGTTTGAGTATGATGTCATTTATTTATGTCTATTAAATATGAACTCTGTAATGTAAAGATGTTTTATTTGCTATTATGAACATTAATGTTGTCATTGTGAGTGTTGGACTGACTATTTGTAATATTTCAATTTAAATAGTAAATGCACTTTAATCCGACATGTAATGTTGAGTACTTAGCTATGACAAAAACCAATTAAACTTGCTATTTTGATCTGTTAATTGACCTAATAGTTATCAATATATGTGTTATGCCTTTTAATTGGTACTGAAATGTCCAGCTGCAATACTCTATGCCATTTGAGCTTCTTTTTTTAAGTGATTTTAACATGAAATGAGGGTTATTGAAAATATAACAGGATGCCCCGCACAAGGAACCAACTACTTGGGAACATGTTCAATTCATTTGACTGGACGGAGGCAGAAGAAGAGTTTTTGTATGATAGACTCCGACGTTCTGTAAGGGCTGTCCATATAGCTGATCCAATTGAATGGAACAATTATTTGAGTGTGTTAGCAACAAAACTAACTAGTGCATTCAATAGACAGTTCAATGTTGGAAAGATTAAGCGAAGGGTTGAACTTTTCCGAAATCAGTATAAAGCTTTTGTGAAATGGAAAAGTTTTCCTGGTATCCGATATTACAAAAAAAACAATAGGGTTATCATAACTGGAAATTATTGGAACCATATTGGAAAGGTAAGGAGAATCAATTATTTGTTTTCTGTGATTTTTTAAATCTTATTACACATGCAATTTATGTTTGTCCTTTTGAACAAAAAAGCGACTTGCCATAATTGTCTTTTTTTCAGAAAATAACCAACAAATGTTCTTTAGGACAAATGGTATGCTTCACTACAAAATAGCACATAAGGTGTTCCACGATTTTAAAGCCGCAAACACCGACTTTTCCGATGTACCTGGATACCACCCCGACAATCCTATTGAAGTTGAATTCGTAGGTTTCGAGTCAGAAGATGAAGAACATAACATCGAAGACAATGAAGAAGCAGTGCCTGAAAATATCGGGGAATACGCGGGGAATGAAGGAAATGAAGGGGATGCATGGAATGAAGAATGGGAGCTAGTTGGGGGAGAAGAAACTGAAGGATCATCTACAATTGATGATGATTAGTCTGTTAAAGTTGTAGTTTTTTTGGACTAAGTTTATTTTTAGTTATTTCTTTCCAAGTAACTAGGGTGTCTGTTTCGTATTTTCAGTCTATTTTACAGTTATTTCACTTAAGACAATGTTGTATGTTTCGTATTGTGTTTTAATATTAGATTATCATATGAATATTGTCATGTAACTGAAACTTAATTATGTATGGGAAATTTGTGTGAATTTCGAAATCCTTGTATTGTCCTATATTTTAAAGTTTGCATGAATTTAGTCCAATGGACAAAAGCATGATTAAGCACAAGCTACTATAAAGTTGATTGACTGAATATTGGGTACAACTTGATTGACTGAATATTGGGTGCAAGAAAAAATGTGCTTTTGCAGTGCATGAGGGAATATATTCCCTTGTCAATGTTGAAGTGAATCTTGACAGATGTAATTAGCTTTTGCTTTTGCTGAAGTGAATCTGGACAAATTTACAACAAAAAATGAGCTTTTGCTTTTGAAGTGAATCTTGACAAATCTAATACCCAGCACTAGAGAATATATTCCCCTGTCACCTACAAGACATGTTTCATTTCATTGAGGAATATATTCTTTTTCTCTTTCAATCCTTTTGGATGTGTGTGTATTCTCTTTCAAATCCTTGTATTTATTTGGAAAAAAAACATCAATAAAATGCATGCTCACAAAGAAAAACATAAATTAAATGACAGTAACATAAATTTGAAATTTTACATTGATACAAATGGTAAATGAAATCATACATCACCTACTATAATTCAAATCATGAAGTTGGATTTGTAGTTAACATTCAAATCTTAGCAAGTCAGTCACAAGTTTAATATCTAAAAATGAATATAGTTGACAATTCATTTTTTTCTAGATTACATAGTTGGAAAACTCTCATTATCCCCTAAGAACTAGTTGATCCCTCTCCACTCATTGAACATGGAACATGCTAGATTGTCTCTCGGTCGGACCAGGCTTGGGATGCCTCAACGGTGTCAATGTAATCCAAGTTCTCATCATCATCATTATCTTCATCGGACTCATCATCCGATAATTCTTCCATAGGGTCAATAGATAGTCGCGAACGGATAAAATTATGGAGAAGAGCGCATGCCATTATCATCCTATTCTCAATCTTTATGTCATAAAATGCCTGACTCAGGAGAATGGCCCATCTTTTTTTCAAAAGCCCAAATGTGCGTTCGATTACATTGCGAGCGTTTGAATGAGTCATATTGAAGAACTCTTGAGTGTTTTGTGGAACCGAGGTTCCCTCACCCCATTCATTTAGGTGGTACCTAACTCCTTTGTATGGAGTTAGAAATCCCTCTTCATTCGTGTAACCATTGTCACATAGGTAATAGTTACCTGCAAGAAAATGGGGTGTAAATGTTAAATTACGTAAAAATTTTAGGGCCAAAACAAACAATGAAAACAGTGAGATTTAAGAGAGAATACCTTGGGAATTTTTAATCCATTGGGTCTATTGATAGCATCGCGCAAAACTCTACAATCCGCCTAACCTTCCCAACCACTAAGGACATATATAAAATTCATATTTCGATCACAAACACCTAGCACATTTACTGCTATATCACCCTTTCTTGTTCTATATCTCGCTTTATTTGTTTCTCGCAACTTTAACTTTGATATAAGTGCCGTCTAAAGCACCTAAACAACCCTATAATTAAAGTTGTCACATCATATTAATATTTAAATAAACTTTAACCCAATTCATATGAAATTTGAAAATAATTTATAAAAAAAAGTCTTTACCTTAAACCATTTCCATCCATTTGTGCAATTGTCATCAACTGGTTCGGGACTAACAAGTAGAATATTGTGGAGCCTCAAGACAGCATTTAAGATATCATGGATGTATTTACTCACGGTTTGACCAGATCTCTTGAAGTCAAATTTAACTATTCGATTTTTCTTATGGTGGGCAATAACAGATAAGAACAAAGCTACCTTCTCTGAAACTGATACATATCTAGAATCTAATAATCCCCCAACATGACGTAACAAGTAACACAACCTCATAAATGCATCACGTGTCATTCTTAAATTGTCTAGACAATCGACATCACTAATTGCAATCAAATCATTCAAATGTTCTACTTGTTTTGGTATCCTATTTGCCATAACATATCTAATTCCTTGGCTACGACGTACTAGTTGATGGCGAGATATGTTACGATTTCTCCTTATTAAAACGTTTAGAAGGAAAAAACTTTCTAGCATTATCTCTTCTATAATTAAGAATATTTACGCTCTTCTCCTTGAAATTTCTCGCCATCTTTCTATTCAATCTTTTGCAAAGTAGATTAAAACATAAAAACCAAGTGTAATGGTGGTCTCAGATCATGTTAATGAAATTGTTTAAGACAATTAGATAAAACATACTACTAAAAAAGGAGCAAACAGAAAAACAGAACAAACAAAAATCATTAATTATCAAATGAAAGAAATGATAAACACATGCAATTGATTACTACTACCAACAAACAGTGGTTACATGACAGAATTTTTAAAGTGTGTTTAAGAGTTATTAACAAGGAAAACATATTCTAAAATGAAAGTGGCTGAAACTAGCTTGTATTCTACACAATCAATGATATAATTCCCCTACACATGATCTTGACTCATTTCCTCATTCTTTACTTGTCACAACAAGGATGAGGAACTAAGTGTCAAGTCATACTCTACTCAAAATAATACTATACAAACTTCTTATCACAAACACTTGAAACTTTACTCATAATTTGAAAATCATCTCCAGACTCAGTATTAAGATCTGATTGCAGACTTTCAAGCCTACTTCCGTATTTTTCTTATTAAAAACAGAAAATGCACAAAATGGGTATGTTTGTCAAGAAATTATTAACAGACTATAATTTTTGGAACCGAATACCGTAAAATTCCAATATCCAAAAAACAAAAATTCTTTCTTATACAAAGAAAATTCCAATATCCAAAAAAAAATATCTCTCATGTTCAAGAAATTCAAAAGTGAAAACAAAAGAGCTCAACCTAAGAGAGAAATCGATTCACAACTAATTCTAAGATTTAGAAAACCAACCAATACCTTAAAAGAGCAAATCGTAGTGAAAAGATTACGAGATCTTCAAACGCGGCGTGAGGGAAACGCAATTTTTGTCAAACAAAATTAAAAGATGCGAGAATGAATCTAGGGTTTCAAAATTTTAAAACAAAAGGAAAAATCAAACGGCGCCGAACCTGGCCGAAATCCTATCGAATGTTGTTGTTGGAATCGTCGTCTTTTATTACAGGGCCACCTTCACGACCACCTTCAAGAAGGTCGAAGAGTCGCACGCTCTACAGTGGAGAGATATTTTTGGTTCCCACCGATGAGCCAAATGCTCAAAGAAAAATTTGGTTGTTTGTGGATAGACTCATTAATTGAAGGGCATTATCGTAAAAGCAATCCCCAAGGAATGGGCTGGAAAATGTATCCCACCTAGGAGGTGGGATGTGGTATCAAGGAGTAGGCTTGATAGTAAACAGGCCAAGTCCTTTTCATGGGCTATCACAAAGTGAACCAAACAAAATAATACAATGGAATTATTATAAAAGTGGGTGATATCAAGCACATAAACCCCAACCAAACGAGCCCTATAGATAAAAGTGAAATTTGGGTATTACTTGGAATAATTTGGAAAACAATATCCGACAATATTTCATCTATATAACCAAGACATGAATTTGTGATTCGTGTATCTCGAAAATATAGGTGCATGTGTTTATTTAAGGGATGTTTAAAAAAAGAGGTTTGGGTTAATTAGAAAAAAAAACTCAAATAACAAAATTACAAAAATCCATTGAGATTTGATTCCGTCTTTACATATTTATCCCAACTAGCTAAACTAAAAGAATTTGCAAACATCATCAAATGTTTTACGATTACATCGCTCATTTTCTATAAATATTACAAATACCAAACTAAATTAGAAGCTACCGTCGGCTTACATGCGCAAATGACAACCATTGATGATTGGCCACGATCGCGACAAGCGTGACGGAGCGCATACGGTTGGCGGTTGGGTTGTCCTGACGCTATGTCAATAGCTCGACAATGAGTTACTTGTTGATTTGAATATTTCAAAAAACTAGTAAGGTGCGTGCGTTGCACGTGGACCCTATAATTTTTCTAATACATTTTAAAATGCGTATTAATTTACGTTCGGGTATGCATAAGACAGAGTAGCTCAGTCCCAAATAATATATAAAAAACATACAAAATAATAACAATTAAGGAGGTTTTAGCATTTAAGTTTTAAGAAATTGTCTTGTTTTTTTGGATATCCGTCCAAATTGCAAAATAATAACAATATATTACCCAAAATAAAAATATTTGTACCGCAATCGAACTTGTTTGTACACAACATTCATTGTTCCAAAGATATCCTCTTTCTTTCGTAATGTCCGATTTAATCAAAACGTTTGTTCTAGACATTGAAATTCCCCGGAGAGAGCAACACATAATTGGCCATGAGAAAATACTGATTGAGGCAAATAGACACCAACATTTGGAATTGTTTGTCATGGCAAAACAAAGTCTAATTAGAAATCGCTTGCGCTTGACTTGAAATGGATAACCTTCATTCGCACTGCAAAAAGTGGTATTCTAGGTATAAAGACATGTTTTTCATTATGTATTCGCAGCCGGCAAAAGTGGTATTCTAGGTATAAAGACGTGTTTTTCATTATGTTGTCTGAACACAATCTTTGCATCAATTACGTTGTTCTTGAAATCTTTACACACTATTCTTGTACCATTACATAATCCATTTGATGGTTCCAGATTCCTTAGAAGAATTATTGGACAATTTTTTTTTCAGTACCAACTTATGAAGCAAACCATTTGGAGTTAAAGAGTTCAGAAAATCCTCTTCGTAATGGTTGTTTGTATCATCAACAGCTCATTATAGCTGTTAAATATTCTTGCTTCTTCAGGAAACATAAAGTTCAAAGTATCATTCAATCTATCAACATGCTCATTTTTAGCAGCTAATATTGCTCGACTTGTCATGTAATGAGCTGAGATGTGATTTTTATTCAAATCTGGGAAAACAATCCTTATAAGTCTGTGTATTAAGTCATCTTCATTGTCGTACTCAATCATCATTTCTTCTGGAATTCTAATGTTACCTTCAGAATTAGTTGGCTCCTCACCATTCTCAACTCGAAGTAAAAACTGGCTAAAGTTTGGATCGTTCTTCAATCTCATGTTTTTTGACAAAGTAATTTTCTTCATTTTATGCCACAAATTTGATTTAACCAGACACGCAGAGATAGTTTGACTGATTATTTCCTTAGGAACAGCTGGTAATATTTGTCTAAAATCTCCACAAAAAACTACCACTTTCCCACCAAAATTATCACCATTTCCAGTTACTTCTTCAATAATTCATTGACATTCTCAATAGCCCATCGTTTCGCCATTGGTGCTTCATCCCATAAAATTAATTGTTCTTACGCAATAGCTCTGCAATTCCACTTTGTTTCGACACACTGCATCGACCTGTTTCGTTTGGGTCTATTGGTATTTTGAAATGTGAATGCGTTGTTCTTCCCCCGACATTATTGCAGCAGCAACTCCAGATGTTGCGGTTGCAAGGGCTATTAGATTCCTAGATCTAAGATGAGCTAGCAATGCACGTTACGTTACAAGAATGTTTTTCCAGTTCCACCTGGCCCATCAATGAAAAAAAATGCCACCCTTGCCTTTTTTACACAATCCAGGATCATTGAAAAGTTGTATATTGTTCATGATTCAACTTTGTCTCTGCTTCATAATCTTCCGCGGGTATTTCTATTGACATTTTGTCTTGTACCTCTATGGAAATCATGGTCCACAATATCCATATTAGCAGGAATTTCAGGAAGATTATATGAAGCAATGCTCTTTCCCATGCTCTATAAGAAAAAAATACAAATTTTTTAATGTTTTGGAAACTTGTAATTCAACAGAGCTCTTAGATTCTCTTTTAAAATCTTCAGACATTGCCTCAAAGTATATATCCCAAAGAGCTTCGACATCTATTGGTGTACAATATACCAATATTATTGCAAATAGTCTTTGCAATTCTTTTGGCATTTGAAATGAGACAGCTTCATTTACACTTTCAATAACACTAATATCAGATTCCAGCAATCCTCTTTTTTGTGATGCTTCTTTAAAACACGACCAACGTATATCATTCACTGTTAATAGATTTTCGAAAGATGACGACCCTCTTACATGATTCAAGAGTAACTTTAGACAATATCTTTCACCCTCATTGGGATGTGCGATTGATAATCGACCACAATGTATACAATTTGACACTTTTTTGTAACTCATGTATTTTGGAACATACATGTTCATCAACCTGTGAACCTAAAAAAAACAAATATCAAATAATCTACATATAAAAAAATTATAATTTCATATGTAATATTTAATGAATAACTTTATACTACTAACCTTGTGGTTCACATGAAACATGATCTTTAAAAAGATTTGTAAATTGATGACTTTTTCGCTTCTGATGCTTCTTCACTTTATCAATATATTCTTGCTTTTGTTTAGCATTTAGATTGTCATATTTTTTTGTCATCTTATCACGATTCCTTTGTCGATATACATCAGTTGCTATAACAAAAACTATAGATTTTTTTATAAAAGTGTTATGGATATTTGTTCAATAGTCAAATATTTACAAAAAATTCTAAAATTTTAATTATTATAATACAAAAAATTATATTGAATCTAACTTACCTGATGATGAATTTAATGTGGATGATCTCTTATGCATTATAGAATTTGAATTTCTGAGAAATCTTGCTCCTAAAGTAAATAAGTCTTTAAACGGGCCTGCGATGACCTGTATTACAACAAAAAATTATAATATTACACACATGTGACACATAAGCCAGAAAGATAATTCCACTAAAATGAAGAGAATATATCAAATAACTTAGTGCTCTCGAGTGTTATAAAAATTGTTCAAGTGAATCATTTGTTGTAACACTTACGTTTCGTGATTTTATATTTGGAACTCGAAGCTTTAATCATTATTTTTCGATCTTTCCCTTATGCAAAACATAATATGGCTCCCAATTTTAGAAAATAGAACAATAAGACCGAGACAAATAATATAAATTTAAGATTGGGAATTCTTATTCACTTATTCTAACAATTGTTATCAAATTATTTTTAGAATTAAAACTCAAGGTTGACACTTCTTATGAAGTTATTCTATTCGCTTTTTTAAAGGTTGAGGCGGTGAAGGCTAAATATATATTACACAATCAATCTGTCTAGGCAACTTTGGTTTTTGGGTTCATGAATGAAAAAACAAATGTAGTAGTGGGAGGTAAATATATGTGGGATAGACATAGAAAGTAAAGAAGAGAGTAGAATGAATTAAATTATATTGAGATTATCGTTTTGATATATAATGGATTAATAAATTTTTATTTGAAATGTTAGTTACCTTATATTAAGTGAGTTCTTAATTAACATTTTGATTTATTGGTACCTCATAGTTTCCCTCCACACATTTGATCTTTATAAATTGATATGATTCAAACTTTATTATGTGTTTAACAAATTATTTCATATAATTATTAAAAAAACAAAATAAGACATTTTGAATATTTTATCAATGGACCCATCACAATGTAATCATTTTTCATGAATTGTAGTTACTTCTATATTGTTCTATTAGTTAATGTAATGGTATAAGATTTACATATTATCCAACTTTACATCAACTAAAAGTATATGTTTCATGAAAAAAAAGTTGCATTAATTACCAAAAAAATATTTTTAGGTTTAGTTAAATTATTTTTGTAATTATCCCATATATTTATATTATAGATAAATATATTTATATTTATATTTACCAAAAGCATTGTCTCTCTAGAAAGATTTAGAGAATTCTCACTTCTAATCCATTTTTCTCACGTCATATTGCACCCAAGACTCAAGACTTGTGAATCAAAAATCAAGTTTGTTTCAAGACTTTGGTCATGATTCCCGATACCATTAAAGTTACTGTTCTCATTTTGCCTTTAATCTAGGGTTTCTGTCAGTCTATTTTTTTTGGCTGAAACACTTTGGTTTCTTCCCTCCGCCGCTTGGGCTCTCCCTTATGAGCAGAGGCTATCCAGCCCCATCTAAAGGCGATATTTGATTTTGTTTGAAATTTCAGAGTTCTGATATGCAAACTTCATTAATCTTCTTCACCAATTATGTCTTGAATTTTGGAATTGAAGAATTTTCAGTTTGGAATTCAAGTTGAAATCTTGTATTTTTTAATTCTAACACCTTCATTTTCTTGCATTTTCTTAAAATTCTGATGCATTTTTCTTTTTGCCTGCTGAATCATTAATTTGTTGTTTAATATTAAATTTCCTATAGTGCAGAATATTTTGGGAGTCAATGAAGTATGAAGGAGCAACAGATTAACAGAACCTTGGTATGGAACGACAATTTCTGTAGCGAGATGGAGGTTGGCATCTAGCTGTGTATTTTGCGATTTGTAAAGTGGAGATGTCGCACACAATACAAATATATAAGCTTTTAAGAGATTTCTGCATTGAAAATAACAAATTTGCAATTTTTCGTACAATTATTAGCCTTTGATCCTTATCCCCTTTTCGTTCAGTGGAGACCATACTTTATTTGTGTAATTCATACATTGAATACACAAATATTGGTTGATTCATTAGGACCTTCATAGCATATGTACATAGGGTTTAGGGTTCCATAGACTGTCCCTTAAGATCTGTTTCGGAGGAAGTAAGCTATTGCTACAACTTCATTTCTTCAAATAATGACATATGTTCCCCTGGTTGTTTGATAGTTAAAATGAAATATTGTTTGTTTGTGTTGTGTATTAATCTCCAAATAAAGGTACCAATTACATTCTTTGAAACATGATACTCAAGGGTGTGGAATAAGCTAGATACAATATATTTGACTCCTAAAGCATATTTTAAGATAGATTTAGAGTGTCCTTTTTCTCTCGAAGTTCCCCTAAATCAAGTCCTTACCAAATATTTACGCGTTTGTTGATGGACTACTTAATGAATATGGTAATTTTCTTATTGCTTTGAAATTGTGTGGAATATTTGTGTCAACAAAACATGACTTACTTGATAAGGCTTCACATCTAAGTTTAATAATAATGCATTTCTTAATGGCCAATGCAGATTCTCACTTTTCAGGTACATACGTACTAATTTACGCAGTGCGAGAATCTCTTCCGATTCAGGTCTAATTTCAGCATGATTTATGTGTTTGCTATTGAAAGTTTTAAGATGCATGAACAAATGAGGAATATATTGGTGCAATACAGTATTGGCGGAAACATTTGATCTTTTAAAATATGGGTTTATTTTATTTGATATTGTGGTTAAGGTTTCTCGCATTCAAATGACCTGGCAATTATATTTCTACTAAGTTTGAAGTTTAGCCACCTCAATGTATTATTGCAGAATCTAATATACTGTTCTAAAATGAGTAATGTCATACTTTAAATTATTCAAATTATTCCCGTCATCTCCTTCGGAATTGTCGGAATCACTATCTCGAACACTGGAGGCAGAGGACTCGTTTACCTTAGGAGATAAGGATTCACTCTCCTTTGGCTCCTTAAATGATAAATTTTCTAATGATTTAGTGCCAGATTGAAACATTCCTTTAAGAGATCATTCTGTTTGTATGGATTTTCTTATTATATTGTTTTCTTTGTCAGCAAAGGGTAAATTTTGTCTTGATAATGGGAATATGGATGCAAATGCTGGTATATATTTATTGTATGTGAAATGTAAATGCTATTTCTTCACATCCAAATTGTAGCGGTGATCCGCTAATTTTGCACATGTTTTTCGTGGTGCTCATTGCATTGCATGTAATATAGCTTGGACTCGTGTGCGATTGATGACTTAAGAACAATTACTAAATACGTTTTTTGCCGAGTTTTTTTCAACTAGAAATTGATTCAACGATCCGTGTGGTTGCATCTAATCTACTATCTATTACTTTCATCAAAATATGAATAGACTCAAAATACCCACCAACTTATATTTTTAAGATAATAATTTTAATGGGTTTATTCTTTTTCTTTCTTTAGTTATTGTTTTCCTTCCTCTTTATTTAATAATCCCCCATACTTTTCTTCATAAATGTTTGTATTTTTGGTGCAACAATGTAATTGTGGTGAACCCAACTCCGATTGTTTCTACGGGATGATCATTTTGAAGAAATTGTTGTTACTGTTATCATTTATGTGCTCTAATTATTTTCTTCTTTCTTTTATCACTCATTTGTGCTTTTTTTCTTCTTTAGTTGATTGGTTATAAGTCACGGAGGGTTGAGTTTCTTTCTTTGATTGGTGTTTCTTTCGTTGATTTGTTTATCCGTGCGGAGGTTTGTTAATCGGTTAGTTGATTGCTATCCTTCATCTTCTCATTTTCTTGTGATATACCGGTTAGTGCGGTTTTTTTCTTCATCTTCTATTTTCTGGTGATATTGGATTTCCATGATTATGTAAAACATATGCAAGCATACAATTAGTTCTTGATGGATTTGAGGTATTTAACATTTTAATGATTGTAGTCTTACTTTGTTTTCTTCTCTCTTTGGGGTTTCTTTATTCCTCCTTATTGTGTCTGTATATGTTTTGTTTTGAGGGTTTTGGAGTTTTCTTGTACTCGATTCTTTGAATCTGAAAGCATCCTTTATGAATGGTAAGAATAAACATGTGAGATCTCCGTCATCTCCTTTGGAATCGTCGGAATCACTATCTCGAACACTGGAGAGGAGGACTCGTTGACTTTAGGAGATAAGGATTCACTCTCCTTTGGCTCCTTAAATGATAATATTTGTAATGATTTAGTGCCTAATCGCTCCGATCTTTCAAATATTGTAGGGCAAAGAAGTTATATGCTCCGAGAAGAGGTTTTGGAGACCCAAAGATTGGTCATTCATTTAAATAGAAAGTCCTCCCCCGGCAATTAAATCTATTATGCTCTGCGCACCAGGTAACTAACTTGAAAACATCTATTTGATAAATTAATTTTGCTTTACACATTCGAATTCGCCCCCCTTTTCCAATATTCCCACAAACCCAAACTATAAACACTAAATTAATTAATCAAATGGAAAAGATAGATATGAAAAGCAAGAGAAAAATGCGTGTACCTTAAATTTTGGATGTCCGGAGATAATAGACCAGGTTTGTTGGTGCGCTCTCCCTATGTCTCTCTCGTCCGAGTTTTCTTCTCGCTTGAAATCAAGTACTCACTGAAGGAATCTTAGACTAAGGGAACAAAGAGACAATCCTTTGAGAATCCTTTGAGAAACCAACCATTTTACTGTCAATTACATTTTTATTAACCAAGGATTCAGATTTGAGGTTTTCCCTTTCCCCCATTATTTCGGGTATTTGTTGTGTCCGTGTGAAACATGATCACGAATTGATATTCAAAAATCTGGGTATGAGTTTTCAATAATTTAGTTTAAATAAAATGAATTTACTAAAATACATGATGGAATAGCCGACAAAAATAACTGGGTATGAGTTTTGAATAATTTAGTTTAAGAAATGATTTTACCAAAATACATGATGGAATAGTATTTGAGTTAAAAACTGTCTTATTTTAGGTGGATTTAGTACTTATTGTTTTGTTGAGAGACAAATTATGTGCATCTATTCAGTATTTGGAGTGATAGAATTTCAATGTAACTTGTGATAGCCATTCTAAATTCTCATATGGCTACAGTTTAGATAAACACAATATCAAAGGAAGTCTATGTTGAATTTGAACATGGAAAAAATCTGCCGTGAATATCATGGAAATATGAATTTGTGTGTTTTAGCATATATGACAAAGCAACATGCATTTCAAAAAAATAATAAATTAATTAAAAACAAAAGAATACAATAGTCATTTCTATTAGTCGCATTCTCCATCTATTGATGTTTATTTTGATTGTGAACAAATATGAGATGATGTGTTGAGCAAATGAAAAGATAGATGTGAAAAGCAAGAGAAAAAGGCTGTACCTTATAATTTTGGATGTCCGGATCGATTGAAATCAAAGTACCTTGAAGGAATCTGAGACTAAGGGAACAAAGAGACAACTCTTTGAAAACCAACCATTTTCTTCACAATTACTCTTTTATTATTATTATTATTACCATTACAAATTTATCACCTTAATTAATGCTTTAAATTGAGGGTGTTTTAGTGCAATGTCTGAATTTATTTTATGGATGGCAAAACGCCTCTGTGAAATGTCTCATGGGCTTCTTTTGTTCTGTTTCTCATATGTATGGTAAATTACACTTTAGACCTTATTTATGTGTAAAATATAGGGATATTTTAGTCTAACAATATTTTTACAAATATTCACCTTTTAGGGATGTTAGGGATTTGTTCCGTCATAAATCATATTTTGGTAAAATTTTACACGATTTAAATTTCAAAAAATCACAACGGTCAATTCATCATTTTACAAAAACATTTGACTGGCATGTGAGACATTGAAATTATTTAGTAATATTGTATAACTAATTTTAGACAATTAATTGACACTATAAACATCATGCCACCTATTCGCAAGATAAACATGTCCTCAGAGGTGGCTTTTGAGTTCAATTGCTTTATATAGTGCTGACGGAACAGTCGTGTTGTAACACCCTTACCCTGTAACATATACACTTAAAATACAAGTACCAACTTAAATGCATTACAACTGCTTTACTTATCAGAGTGCGCATATTTATTATTATTGCAAACATATTGTACAGACACAAACATTGTTCCCAAATGAAAAGGTTTTCAACACTCATACACACATACATAATTTATATTACAAACCATTATAGACCACATTCTTATAAACAAGATCCAAAATGATATGCAAATGATGAGTTGAGGAAGAAGAAGGATGAAAATCAGCCGGCCACCCTGGATCCATGCTTCAATTTGTACAAAAGTTTCACATGTCACTTTCATCTACATAATCTAAAAATAGTCAACATTGCAATTGGTGAGTTGCAAGCTCAATAAGTATAATCAAGTAACAAGTTATTTAACATCACACAAGCACATCATCAACACAAGCACATCATCACACAACTTACACATTCTATTATATCATTAATAAGTACATAAATGCATATGCTTAGTCATATTCTTTTACTGTTATGGACCATCCATATCCAAGAATAAATCGTGATCACGAATATGGCCATGACACTCTATAATTCATAACACATATATTTGAGTTCCAAGAACTCAGGGTGGCCGTACGGTACTCTGTATTCAGAAAATTCTGAAAAAAAAAAATTTGTAACACATGATTCAAGGATATTGGTGGCCATAACAGAATCCTTTTATCTCTGATGAATGCATATTTCATATCACATAATTCATATCCATATCAGTATCATCAATACATTTTATATATCTCGATTCCATATCAATATCATCAATACATTTCACATTTCTCACATTCATATCGGCATCATCATAATATCACCAAAACAACCATATAATTCACATTTAGAACACATTGGATTCATATTCACAAAAATCGACACATATGGAATTCATTCAAAAACATCAATCATACAATCATATAAGAGTCAAATAACAAATTACAAGATTATACTCAAAAGGTGATGTCCTTATCCCGATTAACTTAATCAACCTTATTCGCTTTTTATCGAGATTTTGACCTATGAATATATCAAAACATGCACAACTAAATTTAATATCATATACTAAGTATTAATGAATTCATGTATGTATTCCATGTATGCATTTTAACTAATCAAAATTAACAAAACTTAGAAAATATTCAACTAAAATGTCCGAAAAAATTTCACTGGACGACCTTCACTATTTTTCAACATAACTTTCTGTAGAAACATGATAGTGAAATGATTCAAGTTGGAGATGGAAAATATAATTCAATTTTCTACAACTTTCATGTTTTATAAATTTCCAAATTCGGAAGGCAAATCGGGCTCTGAAATGGAGCAATACTGAAAAGAAAACTTCTTGGGACGGAAACAGGATCATCTTTGTCACCTTATAGTTCATGTAGATTTTCACACCTCTTAATGTATTCAATCACTCCCAAATTTTACCACAATGAACTAACATATTTAAAAAATATAACCATGCTTTTCAAAAAATTAAAATTCATGATTTTAGACCTTCAAATGCAACCCCTCTCTACAACACAATAAAGCAGATTTTTATACCATGCCAACTTTGTGCTTATCTTGCTCTTTCTTGTTTTACAAACCCTTAATCTGATTTTTAACTTCTTAAAACTCAAAAACATAAACTACACTCATGTATAAACACTCTTATGAACATATATTTAAGATCTAACCATAATATTACATGTATTGAAAGATTGAAGGAGGCGAAAATTTTTAAGCTATGACTATATTACTATCAAATATTTATATTACAAAAATTAACAAAAACTAGATATGCTTACCAATTAGTTGAGGATATATCTTTCTTAACCAAAGATATGTATGGAAGATTGTTTTTCTAAACAAAAATCAAGGAAAAGTTGGAAAGAACCTTGGATTTTTGATGAAAAATGAGCTTACGTAAGTTTTTCTTCCTTTCTTCTTCTTTCTTTGATTTGCTTTGTTTTTTTCTCCTTTCTTTTGAAACTTCCAGACCCCAATAATGATAACATGGCTGCCATTTTAGTCTTACTAAGAGAGCAATAATGCAAATTTTCCAAAAATTGCACTTTAGCCCCTAAAGTGTGTTTAAAATACATGTTGACCACTCAACTTATGATTAAAAATAATTACATATACATGTATTTAAAAATGTATAGTCAACATATTTGTACTTTATACACTCAAATAAATCAACCGATGTAATAAAAATAAAGCTTAAAATATTTATTACCCGATTTCTTTAAGTAGTGCTGCACAAGTAGTAACCTAACATAATTAAACTAAACATTGTCATATCAAGATCATTCATGTATTCTAATGCCAATATGAAATATTAAAATGCATAAAATTATGTTTATGAATGATATAATTCATGTAAATAAATATGAAAAATTTCGGGTTATGACATTTATCCCAAAGATAAAACAACAACGCCCTAAAATATCGACTGCACTTTCAAGGCTTGGTGGAAATGGACTATGTAAAACAGATAACACTTATGCTAAAATGCAAGAAGAAGAAAATGAGAGAAATTTTTGTATCGAACAACTACCAACTACAATGCGGTCTATTTATAGGACGGGTTATTAATTTTTAGTACACGACCTATAGACACTTTGTTGGTTTGGTCACGACATTTTCAAGTTACCAATTTAGTACTCATACTTCACATTGTTTTATAAATTGGTACCTATTCACTTTTAAGGATGAAAATGCCCCAAGATTTTTAATTTTCTTAAAAAAGTTAAGTTTTAATTAGAATTATTAAATTTAAAAAATAAATTTTTATTAAAAAATAACTTATTATTATTTAAATTAATTTATTAAATTCTTAATTGTGAAAAAGCTAGGTGTTAAATGCGATTAGTTGAAGTCTTTTCAACTAGGTGGTAATTTTTCAATCAAAGCCACTTGAAAAGCTTCATCCAGATTATATTCTTCAACCACGAATATCATGCGAATCATGTTGGAATTCTTAAACCGATCCATGGACAGTCAAAATCGCCATCTTTGAAATCTAGAAAACAACCCAACCCACGAACTTCTTGGAACCAACATCCTCGATTGATATTTCTTTTCCAAAGAGTCCTGAGCTCTTTGGAAGTTTTTATTTTACTATACATTAAATAATGAATCGGATACCATTTAGGACATAATTATGGGTACGTGAAGTCACCTTGTCCCCAAGCATTGTTAATGACACGTTTCTCGGAGTGTTTGTTTTATTTTCTTCCACCACTTGGTTGATCCTCCTTCAAAAAAACTTGGCCAGGCTTGAGTGTAAGAAGGTAGAAACATATTTTGGATTGCCATCTCTTGATTCTTTGCCCGAAATTGTTTTGGCTTCTCATCTGGCCCGGGAAGCGATCAGTTGGTCACTCGAACTAGACTCCATTGTTATAGAAAAAGTTTGTTTATCTTGCAATGTTTGAAATATGTATAGTTCGTAAGAAATGAAGTACAAGTATAGAACAATGGCTATCTATTACAAAGAAATTGAAACAAGATTATTGATTTGCTTAAAGCGAGTAAGACTACATCCATGAAGATAAACATGTCCCCTATAGTGCGATTGGAACATAATGTGTTATCCCTAAAGATACAACAACAAACATCCTGAAATAAAAGACAACAAATTTGAAGGCTCTAAAGAACTGATTATGTAAAAAGCCGAGTACATTTATAAATGCAAGAAGAAGAAAATGAGAGAAATTGCTCGTATCCGAACAACTACAATGCGATCCTATTTATAGGATTCCCAATTAGATGAGGGATTAGTGCGAGAAGTAGCGGTAACTCCTTGGTAGTGGATCCAGAACCTCCAAGTAGTGGGCATGCATCAATGACCATGGTGGGTGGTGGTCAGAACTTTGAGATAGTGTCTAAAACTAAGCTAATATATTTAGTATGTTAATTGTTTATCTTTTTAAATGCTAACTGCTTACAATATTTTATTTGTTTTGAAAAAAAGTATTTTGTGCAAAACTAAGGCCTAGTCCGGTCGGGACTACGCACGTCGGGACCAAGCGGGCGGGCGTGTGGCTTAGTCCATCATATATCACATGTGTATAACTCTTCCACACCCACTTATTGATATATTGAATTTAATCAATATCAAATCCTTTTGTGGGATGAATGACTTTTCACTTTCCCAACCTCCACTATCCCACTTTCAAGTTGATCTTTACTTTGTGTATTTTATTTTCCACTCACCACAAATTAGTTTTGAGAAGTTAAATATACTACACACATCTAATCGAAATGTGGATCATTATTTTAATATTTAATTTCTCTAGAATTAAATAATTAGTCATTAAAATTGGTCAAAGTTGGGTTAATACCAAAACTAAACAAAACCAATTTCAACATAATCATTATGTGGTAATGTCAAATCCTCATGAGGTGCGCAATCGGGTCTTTGATCGGCATGTGAGTGTGGTCTTCGCCGGCCTTCCTCGGGTCCTAATTCGACCACTAGAGGACGGAGTATCCAACGGGTGAAGTAGGTCTTAGTATGAGAATATTCTCGAATATGATAGCCGCGGGCTTTGACCTCTGGGGAGTTTTCAGCAGTGTGGGAAGTATAAGTGAAACATTATTAT